>JAWDGP010002818.1:0-14742 GCA_033675545.1 Elysia crispata | reverse complement strand
TAAACAAAAATACCCAAATTCTTACAGTAAAGCATAAAATGCACATTTGATAATTTACCCAATTTACTGGATTTATGAATGATTTCCCAAGTGCTTTCCCCTTTCAATGAAAATTTTCCACTAGTAAATCCAGGTTATTGATTGTGCGGATTACCTTTGATTTCAGGACAGTTAAATTATTTTATTTGATCTCAATATTTCATTTTATTCCCATCATTGTATCTCAGGAGAGCATTAATTTTCAAAAGGCCCCCCCTTAACCGAACAAAATTTCAAACAGTGCTTTGGTTATCTAGGTCAGTGCCTGGGAACTTGTAACACGCATCAATAGCATGAAAAGACCCGCTAATATATGCATTAAGACCACCATGACAGACTTTGTCTTGTAAAGTGAAATTTTTTAACTCTGAATGGTATATAAAGACTTCAAATAAGTTAATATTCTGCATCTGCATCTTGTGGTTAAAAACATTTGATTTGAAATAAGATCAAACATTTACTAAAAACAAAGGAAAGTTTACGAGTAGAGTAAACTAGTATAGAATCACTCAGTGTATGTAAAGATTACATATTTTTATCTTGTTGTTGATGTTCATAAAATATGAGCAAGGAGTTTTTCACTTAGTTGAGTTTGCAATCGACACAACCTTTCATTACACAATGAAACAAAAATAAAAATTCATTACGTAAAAACTGTTAGTACGGTCACCCAATTATCTGTGTCAATCTTTCCCTGTCGTTTAGCAAGTCTGCATGTGTAGCGTCATTTCTGATGCAAACACACACACAGTATCTCCCCACCCTCTTTTCTCTCATACACAGACACACTTTCTCTACCGCCCTCTCTTACATACACACTCTCTCTCCCGCCCTCTCTCATACACACACTCTCTCTCCCGCCCTCTTTCTTACATACACACTCTCTCTTCCGCCCTATCTCTATACATACACACTCTCTCTTCCGCCCTCTCTCATACATACACACTCTCTCTTCCGCCCTCTCTTTTTCTTACACTAACAAACTCCCCTCGCCCTATCTCTCTTACACACGTACTCTCTCTCGCCCTACCTCTCTCACACAATCAAACCCTCTCTCGCCCTATCTCTCACAAACACATACTATCTCTCCCACCCCCTCTGTCTCTCTCACACACACTATCTCTCCCGCCCCCTCTATCTCTCAACACACATACTATCTCTCCACTTCCCTCTCTGTCTCTCACACACACTATCTCTCCCTTTCCCTCTCTGTCTCCCTCACACACACACTATCTCTCTCCCACCCCCCTCTCTGTCTCTCACACACACACATACCATCTCTCCCACCCCCTCTGTCTCTCTCACACACACAAATCTCTCCCCGCCCCTCTGGCGCTCACACACACACTTTATCTGATATCTCACTGCCTCTCTCTCACACATACACTCTCTCCCCGCCCTCTCTCTCTCTCAAACACACACACTCTCTCTCCGGCCCCTCTCTCTGACACAAGAACACACTATCAAACGCCCTTCCTTCCCTCACAATCACACTATCTCTCCAGCCCTCTCTCTCTCACACACTCTCTCCCGCCCCATCTCTCTTACACATAATCACTCTCTCTCTCGCCATATCTCTCTCACACACACACAAACCCTCTCTCCCCAACCATATCTCTCACACTCTCTCTGACCCTCTCTCTCTCTCACACACACCAACACTCTCTCCCTATCTATCTCTCCCTGACACACACTCACAGACACTCTCTCACCCTCTCTCACACACACCCCCCTCTCTCTTGCCTTCCTCCCAACTACACACACTATCTCTCCCGCTCTCGCTCACACAAACACACACACTCTCTCCCGCCCTCTCTCTCTCACATACACACACACTCTCTTCCGCCCACTCTCTCTCACACACACACTCTCTCTCTTCGCCCACTCTCTCTCACACACACACTATCTCTTTATATACACTCTCTCTCACACACACACACACATATCTCTTCCGCCCCACTCTCTCTCACACACACACACTATCTCTTCCGCCCACTCTCTCTCACACACACACACCCCTTGTCTCTTCCCGCCCACTCTCTCTCACACACACACTCATATCTTTCTCGACCTCTCTCTCTCTCACACACATTCTCTCCCTCACCTTCTCTCTCTCTCACACACACACTATCTCTCCCGCCCTCTCTCTCTCTCACACACACACACACTATCTCTTCCGCCCACTCTCTCTCACACACACACTATCTCTTCCACCCACTCTCTCTCACACACTCTTCTCTTTCTCAATTTTTTTTTCTCTCTCTCTCTCACACATTTTCTCTCTCCCCGCCTTCTCTCTCTCTCACACACACTATCTCTCGCCCCCTCTCTCTCTCTCACACACACACCTATCTCTTCCGCCACTCTCTCTCACACACACTGTATTTCTTCCGCCCACTCTCTCTCACACACACTATCTCTTCCGCCCTCTCTCTCACACACACACACCTCACTCTTTCTCACGACCTCTCTCTCTCTCTCTCACACATTCTCTCTCCCGCCCCTCTCTCTCTCTCCACACATACACTATGTCATCGCACCCTCTCTCTCCCACACGTCTCTGTCTCTCTTACACACACACACACGCACTCTCTTACACACACACACTCTCCTTCCATCCTGCCTTCCTCATTTTCTCTCTTGGCTCTATTATGTTTTTATGAGTACATGAGCGCAGTTAGTTACCTTTTAAGGGATTAATTGAAATTCTACTTCAGACAAGTTGAAAATTCCCGCATATTTTTTTGATTACAATGAATTTTCCTCAATAGGGCGTATCTTTTTTCTCATCACAGAAGTAACCATATGATCTTTACCGAAGAAACTAGTGACATCTTTTATCCATTGTTAAGCTGACGAAAAAATCTTTAACTTTTTTTCCTCAACGTTCTTGGCATTCAGCTGCGATTATCCTTCAGAAGAGTCACCTAAATAGAAATTGTCAAGTATCCGCTTCATTATTACTGATACATCCGATCACATTATTTTTTAATGCATTGAAAAGCTTTGAATAAAAAATGTAGGAAAACATATCGAAAACGCTTTTCCAGGAACTAAGATTTCTGTGTAGCGGCTTCTTCCGCTGCACAGTTTTTCTAATTACTAATCTTCCAGAGAGATGGCAAGTACGGCAGGATACAGTACAGGACATAATACAAGATAGATGTTGTTGTTTTTTCTAAATGCTCATTGTCGCATTCTATTTCTAGTCTTTTAAGTTATCGGGAAAATTAGAAAAAAAATATTTTTCTTAAGATTGTTGTTCCGGTCAAGACCAAAAAAGATCAGAGAACGCGAAGTTTCCCATTCTCTCCTCCCCAGGCCGTAATGTGGCTCTCAAGCCCAGACAGCTTCACAGTCTTCAAAGTTTGAATCGAGCTCTACCCCGAATGGAACACTTGCTACGCTGAGGATGGGGCCGCACTGGTGGAAATGCTCACTTTCACCTGTACACATACTGAACCGAACTCAGCATCTCCTGTCTGGTGGGAAGTGACCTTCTCTCAGGCTGTGGATGTCACCAGGTTCCTGATCTTCAACAGAGGTGATAACAGAATAGAACAGACATAAATAGCATACCAGAAGCAAGGAGAAAGTTCCATAACACGTTTGTCTCGATGGGAAAGTGAACGACACTTAGCAAGTTGGAGTTTGGCATGTACACCTCGGATCCATTACTATTTATAGAGATCAACTGAGACAGGCTGACCCTCTTATCTCTCTCTCTCTCTCTCTCTCTCTCTCTCTGATTCTCTCTCCCTTAATCCAAACTCTCCTATTTTCCTATAATTCTATCTCTATCTATCTCTATATATCTCTCTCTCTCTCTCTCTCTCTATAACATATATCCATATATCTCTCTCTCTACATATCCATATCTCTCCATATCTCTCTCTCTGCTCTTCTCTTCTTTCTCTCTCACTCTCTCTCTCTCTCTCTCTAGCTATCTCTCCATCTCTCTCTCTCTCTCTCTCTCTTTCTCTCTCTTTCTCTCTCTCTCTCTCTCTCTCTTTCTCTCTCCCTCTCTCTCCCTCGCTCTCTCTCACGCCTTACTCCCGAGGGGGGCTCGCACGTTAGAATTTTCAACATGTATTCAGATTCTAATTTTGTGTACTTTGGTAGCTTTCATTTCAGAGCTCATAGGTGTTGTACACAAGTGCACAATCTAAAACGGCAATTATCCAGATAACTGATCCCAATCAGTATTAAGGGATCCAAAGAATCAGCAGCAAATTTCAACTTTTTCAGAGATTAATTTACATTTCCATTCTAGGGATCAGCTTAATATTCCATAAGGTCTCTTGAGACTTCAGGAGACATTATAGATACCTGCAATAACTACAGTAGGCACAGTCATCATCGTTAAGTATAAAAAAAATTATTACTTTCATTATTATGATCTGAGTACAATAGAGAGCAATTGTCAAGATTTTAAGCCACTTGCGTACTAGATATCGTAAAAGCCTGTATATAGTATTGGATGACTTCAACAGTTTTCACTGAACAGATTATATCAAAATAATTATAATAACCCCCGCATTCGACAAGCATTATATTTCACAGTTAGGAAGTATCCTGTATCTCTACTGTCACTGATACAACCTGCCTTATTGTCCTATATGTCTAGTATCACTGATACAACCTGCCTTTTCACCCTCTACCTCTGCTGTCACTGATACAACCTGCCTTATCATCTACACTCTACTTCTACTGTCACTGATACAACCTGCCTTATCATCCCCT
Source organism: Elysia crispata (assembly GCA_033675545.1). Classification (NCBI taxonomy): domain Eukaryota; kingdom Metazoa; phylum Mollusca; class Gastropoda; family Plakobranchidae; genus Elysia; species Elysia crispata. The sequence continues at coordinate 9,960 of JAWDGP010002818.1, read as the reverse complement.
CTACTTCTACAATCCATTGATACAGCCTGCCTTATCATCCTCTGCTTCTACTGTCACTGATACAACCTGCCTTATCATCCTCTGCTTCTACTGTCATTGATACAACCTGCCTTATCATCCTCTACTTCTACTGTCACTGATACAACACCACCCTTGTCATCTACTGCGCCTACTGTCATTGTCCCCAACCTGCCTTATCATCCTCTACTTCCACTGTCACTACATTGTACTGCCTTATCATCTTCTACTTCTACTGTCACTGATACAACCTGCCTTATCATCCTCTGCTTCTACTGTCACTGATACAACCTGCTTTGTCATCCTCTCTACTTCTGCTGTCACTGATACAACCTGCATCATCATCGTCAACTTCTACTGTCACTGATACTACCTGCTTATCATCCTCTACTTCTACTGTCATTGATACCACAGCCTGCCTTATGCATCCTCTACTTCTACATCGCGATTACAACCTGCCTTATCATCCTCTACTTCTACTGTCACTGATACAACCTGCCTTATCATCCTCTACTTCTACTGTCACTGATACAACCTGCTTTATCATCCTCTACTTCTGCTGTCACTGATACAACCTGCATCCATCATCGTCAGCACCTACTGTCACTGATACAACCTGCCTTGCTCCATCCTCTACCTATACTGTCACTGATACAACCTGCCTTGTCCCCTCTACTTCTACTGTCATTGATGCAACCTGCATCATCATCGTCAACTTCTACTGTCACTGATACACCTGCATCATCATCGTCAACTTCTACTGTCACTGATACTACCTGCATCATCATCCTCTACCTCTACTGTCACTGACAGAACCTGCCTTATCGTCCTCTACCTCTACTGTCACTGACAGAACCTGCCCTATCATCCTCTACCTCTACTGTCACTGATACAACCTGCCTTATCGTCCTCTACCTCTACTGTCACTGACAGAACCTGCCCTATCATCCTCTACCTCTACTGTCACTGATACAACCTGCCTTATCGTCCTCTACCTCTACTGTCACTGATACAACCTGCCTTATCGTCCTCTACCTCTACTTACATTTGATACAACCTGCCTTTTACCCTCTCACCTCTACTGTCACTGATACAACCTCTCTTAAAATCCTCTACCTCTACTGTCACAGATACAACCTGCCTTTTTGCCTTCTACTTCTGCTGTCACTGATACAACCCTGCCTTATGATCCTCTACTTTGCTGCTGTCACTGATACAATCTGACGTATCATCCTCTTCCTCTACTGTCTTTAATGGAAACCTACCTAATCATCCTCTTCCTATACTGTCACTGAAACAACCTGCTTGGTTATCCTCTGCTTCTGCACCAACGCTTCAATTACAACCTGCCTTTAAGTCCTCTGCCTATACTGTCACTGATACAACCTGCATTAACATCCTCTACCTCTACTGTCACTGATACAACCTGCATTATCAGCCTCTTCTTCCACTGTCACTGATACAACCTGCATTATCATCATTTACCTCTACTGTCACTCATACAACCTGTCTTTTTACCCTTTACCTATACTGCTACAGATGCAATCTTTTTTAAAATAAAACTCTATGTCTGCTGTCACTGATACAGCTTTTCTTTACTTCGTTCTTTACCTCTGCAGTTCGTGAAACAACCTTTTTTATTTAAAATTTTTATCTTTTCTGTCACTGGTACAATCTTCCTGTACATCATCCTTTTAATTTTTTACCATTACTGGTTCAACCCCATACTTTATGCTTTTATCTCTGTTGTCACTGTTACAACCTCCCATACTCAATCCTCCATCTCTGCTTTAACTGATACAACCTTCCTATACTCATTCTCTATTTCTGTTGTTACTGTGGTCGACCTACTTTTACTCCATCTCCATTTCTGTTGTCAGTGAAACAACCTTTCTTTACTCCATCCTCTATCTCTGTTTTCAGTGATGCAACCTTCCCTTTTACTCCATCGTCTATCTCTGTTTTTCAGTGATACAACCTTTCTTTACTCCATCGTCTATCTCTGTTTTCAGTGATACAACCTTTCTTCTCCATCCTCCATCTCTGTTTTCAGTGATACAACCTTCCGTTACTCCATCCTCCATCTCTGTTGTGTTGGGCTTCTTCATTTCTGCACTCCCCATCCTCCATCCCATCTCTGCTTTAACTGATACAGCCTTCCTTTACGCCATTTCTCTACCTCTGTTGTCACTGATACGACCTACTTTTACTCCATCTTATTTCTGTTGTCAGTGATACAACCTTTCTTTACTCCATCCTTTATCTCTGCTTTAACTGATACAAACTTCCTTTACTCCATCACTCCATCTCTGTTGTCACTGATACGAACTACTTTTATACCATCCTCCATCTCTGTTGTCAGTGATACAACCTTTCTTTACTCCATCCTCCATCTCTGTTGTCAGTGATACAACCTTCCGTTACTCCATCCTCCATCTCGGTTGTCAGTGATACAACCTTCGCTTTACTCCATCCTCCATCTCCGGTTGTCAGTGATACCAATAGCCCTTTCTTTACTCCATCCTCCATCTCTGTTGTCAGTGATACAATGGCCCTTTCTTTACTCCATCCTCCATCTCTCTTGTCAGTGATACAACCTTCCTTTACTCCATCCTCCCATCTCCAGTTGTCAGTGATACAACCTTTCTTTACTCCATCCTCCATCTCTGTTTGTCAGTGATACAACCTTTCTTCTCATCCTCTATCTCTCTTGTCAGTGATACAACCTTTCTTTACTCCATCCTCTATCTCTCTTGTCAGTGACCCAACCTTTCTTTACTACAATACTCTATCCTACTCTCTTGTCAGTGATACAACCTTTCTTTGTACTCCATCCTCTATCTCTCTTGTCAGTGATACAACCTTTTTTCTTTACTCCATCCTCTACTGTCTCTCTCTTGTCAGTGATGCAACCTTTCTTTACTCCATCCTCTATCTACTCTTGTCAGTGATACAACCTTTCTTTACTCCATCCTCTATCTCTCTTGTCATTGATACCCCAACCTTCCTTTACTCCATCCTCCATCTCTCTTGTCAGTGATACAACCTTTCTTTTTACTCCATCCTCCCGCATCTCTCTTGTCAGTGATACAACCTTCCTTTACTCACATCCTCCATTTTTGCTGTCAGTGATACAACCTTTATTTACTCCATCCTCCCCATTTTTGCTGTCAGTGATACAACCTTCCTTTACTCCATCCTCCATTTTTTGCTGTCAGTGATACAACCTTTTACTTTACTCCATACTCTATCTCTCTTGTCAGTGATACAACCCAACCTTTCTTTACTCCCATCCTCCATCTCTCTTGTCAGTGATACAACCTTTCTTTACTCCATCCTCCATCTCTCTTGTCAGTGATACAACCTTTCTTTACTCCATCCTCCATCCATCTCTTGTCAGTGATACCACAACCTTTCTTTACTCCATCCTCCATTTTTGCTGTCAGTGATATTCAACCTTCCTTTACTCCATCCTCCATTTTTGCTGTCAGTGATACAACCCTTCTCCTTTTTACTCTCCATCCTCCATCTCTGTTGTCAGTGATACAACCTTTCTTTACTCCATCCTCTATCTCTCTTGTCAGTGATACAACCTTCCTTTACTCCATCCTCCATTTTTGCTGTCAGTGATACAACCTTTCTTTACTTCATCCTCTACGGATAGAGCTACCCTTGATGATCTTGTTTTATATTCTTCGTATATTTTCTAATTTTCATCTTCAGTAAATAAATCGCAAAGAAATTGTGAATGGACATAAGCTGTCCTCGATACGGAGATATCGAAATCGCTTTAGTCCACTCATTTATTGTATATTATTAACATACAACTTACATTGTATCTTTAATGGAAAACGGTAAAGTCACCCATAGACATGGTGTTTTTGCAATATTAGTCTCAGCTTAGATGTTGTTTATCTCTAGCAGTTATAAGCAGTACATTACATAAAGAGGTCTTTGAGAGATCAAGTAAAGGTCGCTTGAAAAAAAAATTGGGGACCATTTCTCATCTATAAAAAGGATGCGCGTGATATAACACTTGGGAAACTGGTTTCGGTTCACACTTAAATTTCTACAAGCTGATGCGCCATTAAACTCACACTCTATTGATAGATTAATCTGTGTGAAGCGTTTAATTTCCGTTACTCACATATAGTCTTATTATTGTGCTTGGCATGTCCTTTATATGTGTGTGTATATGTTTAGCACTAGGCATATAAGGAATCTTTTTTAGCCCTAGATCTAGTTTTTGGGTCCTTCATCTCTAGTTCTCTTTATTTCTCTATAAAATAACACAGGCAGAAACTGCTCTATGGTATTACGATTTGACTCTATATTGAGGTCAAAGTTTTTAACGCCATTTCTTTTGTAACTGAAATAAAGAAACAAAGATGATAATCAATAGCTTTTCATCAACATATGTATATAAAAAATCAAAGCTTAATTTTGTTTTTACAAAATAAAAATTACAGTCAGGGATTTGAATGATTCGACTTTCTGAAAGCATCTTTTTAATCTCATCCTGTACAGTTGTCTTCATGTCTTACGCGGAAACGATTTTAAGTAATTTTATCTTCATTACACGCTGGGTGCCGTCGTGGGTTTAAGTCATGGCCGTCCCAAGTTTAAGAGGAACAAGTGATGAGTTTATTGTGAGAATGGCTTGTTAATTTATACACAACCAGAACTGTTTAGATTTTCTATCTATTCTTATTTGTGGTTTTTAATTAAAATATCCATCATATGCTTCCCTAAGCAAAAAGTGTTAAAACTAAAAAAAATATGAGCGTCCGACTCCAGTTTCAGGAATAATGAACTGTTCATTACGGAGAGTAATAAAACTTTGAACGCAACAAACAGTTCTTTATAGATCACATTTCATGTTTATAACGGTATGTGATAAATAGTAAGGAAATATTTAAGTTGAAATTTTAAGGAAAGATACAAAAAAAAAAATACACCTTTAATCACTAAGTTTCAAACTTTCATCAGGAGCAAATTGTGTAAAAGATCTGTATCAATTTTCGACTGTCCAGTGGGTATAAGTAAAGAAAAGAACGATCAAATTTACTTGAATATCACATTTGCACATGTATAGACATTATTATCAGTTTGAATGAATTGAAACAACACTCAGCGTTGTCGAAGTGGCAATTTAAATATCATTAAAATCTGTGTCAACAGATGATTGCTGCAAGGACCGTCTGGCAGGCTTCACACTAACAGCCCAGTCAGACCCCAGCACAGCCACACCCTACAGCTACACAGACTCTGGAGGATCCGGTCAGGCCAGCTACACTGTGGTACCGTCTCGCAGGATCAGCTTCCCTGTCTCTCTAGTCCGCTTTGTGACAGCAAATAGCATCAATATCCTGACACTGTGTGAGGTTTTCGTTTTCGGTGGTGAGTGATGGAAAGACTGTAGCTCTAAAACTATTTGTGAACAAATCAAGTCAAAATGCATGACCGAAATATGTAGTTTCTGGGCATTGAGTAAAGCAAACATACAATTTATCTGCATTGATGCATCTGCGTGGGTGCCTACCTACTGCCCTGCCCTTATAGGACCGACTGGGAAAAATATAAATACTGCTGATTCTTGCTTTATGCCAATTGCAGGTTCAAATCAATATTGTTGCAGGCCTAAGAGCCGTACACTTCTACAAAGTTCACACCCTTTGAGCAGCAGTGGAGCTCTATGCCCACCGCTCCCTGGCTGCTAAAGAGTGGGTGTCGAGCCTAAACGAGAATAACATTCAACAAAATAGAAATGAAGAATACAGTAAAAGGAAAGTTAAATTTCCCAACTTTATAAATTTATAAACCATAAATCACCAGGAACTTGTATATTCTGATTAACTGAACTGCTTTCCTACAATAATAATTCTGCTGTGTTTGTGAATTATGCTCCGCCTTCTACTGAGACAAAAAATAGACTTCAAGTGTTCATAGTCACGCATTATTTTGAGAAAAACTATGGATCTAGTGTGGCAACTATGAAGTTGTACTGACTTAATATACATCTGCAGGAAGACTTTTGAATTTCCGTTTTCTAAGTTTAATAAAAGGTCAACCAAGTTTAAAACGCCCTGTTAGTTGTTTTTTTTTCTGTTTCAAACCAAATGTAATCTTTCTGATAGCAGCCATATTTGGAAGGATTTAGTGTCAATAACAAAAATAAAAAAAAAAGATTGGTGGACAAAAAAGTATACGAAATGAAACTAGCGCTCTTGCGAGGAATTTACTTGTTCATATAATTGCGTGGCAAAACATGAGGGCAGGAATTTACCCTTAGAATGGTGAAAAAATTAAGTTGAAGGAGTCAACTTGGTGAGAGAGAAACACTAATACAATCTGTGAGGATTCTGCTTGGAATAACTGAATTCGCCCGACAACAATGTGTCTACGGCACCAGTACAACCGGGCCAAGGTTTTATGGATCTCAGAGCTTGGGGGGCATGGAACAGATTTCTCATGAAAATTTCAAGGGTGTCGAGGCACAGTTTGAGATTGGAGTGATCTCAATATTACAAAAATCATAGAACATAACCAGACATACAACTCTTCCTGAGATGATGGTCGATTTTCTTTTCTCTGGAGTCAATATACACGCACCCATGAGAATATTCCTCCCTTCTAACTCCAGTTTGACAATCTGCACAGCTGAGATATGTTCCTCATTCCCTCGCAAGGACAAGAGCCAAATTTTATAGAAGAAGGGGAGTAACTTCCAACCTAATCATACCGGTGCAGTATCATCTATAGATTTGGGTTATCCGAAATCAAGGAACCCCATCATCTGCGTTGAACTGGCTAGATTTTTCCCCGACACTCCCTTTTTTGATCTGCGTAAAGTGATTGTTTCATGAATGGCATCATATTTGAAAGTCTCGCCATATTCGTCATAAAATACTTGACGCCTATCCCTCTTTCATTCCTAATGAACTACAAGGCTTCTTTCTAAAAAAGAAATTAATATGAACATGTTGCTTTAAAGAACAAAGTTCTTTGTACAGAACTGCTAAAATAAATCCCTTACATGTAGATTATGTTTGTAATCAAACCTGCATACATGTATATATGGGAGTGATGTGACAAATCTTTATTGTGAGCAAAATATAAGTTACAGGAAGGTGAACTGCCTCTATTGTTTAAAATCTGGACCGTTATATAACCGACTATATGACTTGAATTATGACGAAAATGATCTGGAACTAAGCACGAAGTCACCTTCACAAGCAAAGTTATATACCTTGATATATATAGTGTGACGTCATGATAATTTTATCAATATAACCGTCAAGTCTGTTTAAAGTCGGTCAAAGTTTTATACTCTGTCATAGCAGCCTCCTGATCAGACATAATTGTGGGAAATACATAAGAAGTAACACTCTATTATATTTTTTTTTTATTCTCTTACACAGAGAATACCCTAAAAAGATACCAAGGCTGCGTACTCTTTACAAAGAACAAAGAAAGAGATCAGACACTGCTAATTTGGGGTCACGGTACTTGAACCACGATAAAGAGTGAGACTTAAAGGTTTCACTCAATAGTGTGCTGGTATTTTGTGGATTATGGGGAGAGGATGGTGGTGGAAATACGAGTGAGAATACCGAATACTTGATGAAACTTAGGATATCATAGATCTATCCCAGTGGTTTATAAACTGGGTTCGATCGAACCCGATGGGTTGATCTCAGGGGTTCGGCGGAGCCAGTAAAAACATATCTATGTCTTGAATTTGAAAAAAAAAACATATTTCAATTTTCACTAAAGAAGGCTTAGGCTCAGACAGACAGAGGGCAACTTAGATTTTGTAAAATGACATTCTCTGAAGAACTTTACACCTGGTTGGCAAAAGAGAATATAAGAACTCTCCTCAGAACTCAAAACAGCAAATATTGAAACCAGTCTGCCTAAAGTTGATTCATTGATTTCACCACCGAAGAAGGTAATAGATCAACGCAGGAGAGGAATGTTTGGTGATTATGATCACAAAGACTTCCGGAATGAGACAATTATTGCGATGATACTAGAAGAGAAGACCTAAAATGATACCAGATATCGTCATTCGTTGAGTTTCCTCACATCAGTGATCGTTATGATTAAAAGTGAGAGTTTGTGCAAAGTTAGAATAAAATGGCTGGCATCTGCAAAACACAAACTTACCCACACTTGACCAAAGGACAAGAAGGATCTGGCTATATATTATGATGTAGGTGGAGATTGGCGCTACAGGATTTATCACACCTTGGCCTCCAGTCTATTGAACGAATCTTCTATTTGTGGCAACAAGAGAACAAAAGGTCTACAACTAATCTAACCTGCTGGGACATCTGAAAATAGTACTAGATTGGTTTGGAGTAGAAGAAATGAGTGGTCGCTTTATAAAATTAAAACTTCTCTAATCATCGGGAGGTCAATTGGCTGAAATGGTTACCGCACGGACACTTGGATTAGAATCTGAAGCAGGGAGGAAAAAAACACTGCCAGGGGAAATCTAAGAACTGTAATCTAGGTGTGGTCCTTTAAATAGAATGAGTTTAGAGACGAAGTTCTTTCTATCACTAAGTTACAATATTTCTAAACATATAGATATAATAATGCCAACAAGTGCACAGCAGAAATTCGCTTGAACAGATTCTCTAGAGTTGTCTAACACTACCAGCCAATCATGGAAAGGCAGTGGATAAGAATAAGACATTAACTGATTAAGGACATGAAAGGGTAAGGAGCCAGAGGTGAGACAAAGAGGCAGAGAGGAGAAAGAGAGAGACAGAGAGGTAGAGAGAAAGAGAGAGAGTCATACAGACAGAGACATTTATAGAGTGAAATATAAGGAGACAGAAACGGAGTGGCAGAGAAGGTGAGGGGAGATTGTAAAATTAACAATTGTTACTAGGTGACTAAGAGCAGCATAAAATTATAATGGTAGAAAACAAATTAAGTGGTTTTTTTTTCAGTTGTGGGTTTAAGATTTTATCAAAACAGTAATACAAGAATTAGACACATAATATTTGATTTTCTAAACCACAGAAACCAATTGTCCAGCTGGTCAGTTTGGCCTGAGATGTGAGCGTCAGTGTAACTGTGCCAACAATGGAAACTGTTTTGTCCACAGTGGAGGTTGTCCGTCTGGCTGTGCTATAGGCTACACAGGGGAGGATTGTTCAGGTGAGTTACTAGATGGTACAGAAACGGGAAAAAAGACCACTGTACTTGATATGGTCAACACTGATTTGTTTCATCTCACAAATCTTCATTAATGTTAGAAATAATTGTAACAGTAAAAATATTTATATACAGCTTCATCGTTCATCTATTCCCAATCATTTTTAGGTCATCAAAAAAAAAAAAAAAAAAAAAAACTGAAATACAGAATGTAGCGAGGTGTAATTTTTTTTACCGCCCTCTATTCAACCTGGGTAGTCGATTCAGCAAGAAGTTAAGTCAGGCGGCACACAGAGAAAGTCATTCACCGTTTGCCATACGCCATACGTCACTGGTTGCTAATGAACAAACTACGGGATGAGAGGGCTGTCACACAAGATATCCATATTCCACACGCTGTACCGCGTATTGCACAAGCAGCTGAAAAAGATACCTGGCATTCGTCACTCGCCGCTGACCCCGCCGAGGAGGTCGTGTGACGTCATTGAAACGTCGCTTAACCATACTCGCAAGCCGCTTGTAAAGTACATGTGAAATACATTTCCATGCGCCGTCGATAAAAATGTTATGTGTCCAAGATGACCATAGACGAATTATAGCAACGATTCGAAAGAGAAAAAATCGTATCTCAAGAATAGTTTATTTTGTTAAAGAAACTCCTTTCCATTTATGACGCCAAGGATCCAAGCAAAACATACAGATCGTGATATCCTGGAGAGAGAATTTGGTCACCATATCTGTACTTATCAATCGGTCTATTGATAGTAAAAA
>JAWDGP010002817.1:777500-1054668 GCA_033675545.1 Elysia crispata | reverse complement strand
TTGATGTAATAATTACATTGACTAACCGATCTATTCTTTTGTTCTTGTCCAGCTGGTCAGAGAAGCTTTTCTTCGGTCGGCTTAGGATGTACTTTGATTCGGGAATCTTGGGGAATTTAAAGAGACTACTTGTACCACAAATTAAGGAAAAACGGACGGATACACAAACAGGCCCTTCGGGATGTCTCGGGTATTTCGGTAACTTTCCGGAGCCGCCATAACTGTTTTGGTCAATGAGGGTGGAAACTTTACCTATCCTGTGTTATAAACAATAGTGTTCTAGTGGAACATTGTGTTGAAAAGTGTCGTAAAATATTATTTTCAGCATAATTGTACATCTTTAAAAACTTAGCAAACATTTTTTAAAAGTTTTTTGCAAGGTTAATCTTCATTAGAAATAGGATATAATATATCTTTTTAGTTACCCTCTGCGCATACGCAACGTGTTACAATTACCCATGCGCATGCGCAAATAAAAGCGCACTTTCCTCACGTCTTCTGTTTTACTCATTTCATTGTCTTTACTCATTTGGGGCTCCCCCCCCCCCTCATTTTTTATTCATTTATTTTTTTAACATTCCATAAAATTGCGCCTTGATATGGTTACGTAATCACGACAACTTTCACTTATAAAACAGTCAAGGTCAAGGTCAAGATCGACCGGAAAGACAAGAAACAGCACTCTGATGAGAGCGGATATACAGGTACAAAATTACCGAAAAATGCTGGTACGATGCTCTTTTTTATGCTTCTTGTCATGGAAAGGAAGTTTGTTGTGACCAAAACTAATATGTCGGACGACCCTAGCAACCACAGAAACGAAAGGACAAAAAGTTGAAGTTTTTGCTCAGTCTGGACATCTGCGTGTCCTCATTAACCTGTGACTTGTACTGAGTTAAATGTGATGCTTTGATCGGGAGATGCTAAATGTATGTAGATGTAACGGCGGGTTTCGTAGATTATAGACTCGTTTTCAGTACCTTTTTAGGAGCATCTAGAGGCCACGTCGGTTGGAAATATTGTTTGGAATTACCCAGCCAGTGAGAAGTTCTTGTGATCATTCAAAGTAGAAATTATTGAAGTATTGTGGAAACTGCTACTGAGAAGTTGTGTCGGTTTATCATTTCTTTTAATTCTACTTGAATACCATCGTGACCCGGGCGTTGGCTGACTATTAGGCACTTTGTTTAGGCATTTTGATTTAGTAACCTTTCTTAGTATCTTCTATTCTTCTATATCTTCTATTTGTTCCGGTCTTCTTAGTATTCTGACCATTTTGAGTGCGCTTTTGTTTAGTCTTCTACTTATTATTCTGACCATTTTTATTAGGCATTTTGTTTTGGTCTTTTAGTATTCTGACCATTTTGTGTACGCTTCTGTTTAGTATCTTCTACTTAGTATTCGCTAACATAACAAGTTAGGGCCTGAAATTACTTAGAGTAGGAAGAAGCCCTGATCTTCTATAGATAACTAGTGGGTCCTGTTGTAGTAGGAGATAGGTTAGGAATCACCTATATATATATTTTTTTAAAACTGCACTGCCTCAATTATTTTGGCATTTTTCAAAAACAATACGAAATGAAAGAATTTAGTCTGAAATAATGGTCTCCTCAACAAAATCAAGGAGTGCAGCCCAGGGTTTCGTCGCATCAAAGTCAGGTCTTAGTGCAGCTCAACGTGGTGTATCTTTACAATTAAATTATGCCAAAATTAAAAAAAAAAAAAAAAAAAAAAAAAAGCCAATGAACGCAGATTCATATCAGATAATATTTAGAGAGAGGATTTCAAAGTATTCTTGAATTTAAGAAATATTTGTATATTCTGTATATTTTCCACGCCTCAGAATATAAATAACTTTAAATCTGCCATACAAGGTACGCACTAGATAACTACGCCTACGCCAATGAGATATTGAGCAGATCCACAGATTCCGATATCCACATTAAGTGTGTGTCCAATTTCTAATCTTACTCTTACCTATTAACTGCTTTAAATTTGGAAATTCCAATATCAAATATTTAGTTTCAGATTTAGATTTAGAATGGGTACTAGTCTAAAAAAAACAAACTTTTAAAATCCGTTTTCGCTGTCTGCACTCTCAAAGTCACTTGAACAGTTGATTAATGTCTTCAAGACCTATGTTAAGAGGATGACTACAGAAAGATCAAAACTGTATAACGTGTAACTGCATAATTAAAATCGTTAGAATAAAAAAACACAGAATGAACATTTCGACTAAAAAATTAGTATCCACAAAGATCTAATTGATGCCAAAATGAAAATCGTCGAAATTTAGAGGTATGGTTTTTACACGATATATCATTCAAAAACCTGCTGCCTTCATTCGTTCCAAAGGGAGACTATTTCAGCGTTGTTGCTTGGGACGCTAGATTTTAGGGGTCAAAAGGCCTACAGACGATGTTAGTACCGAGATCAATAATTCCATTTTTTTTTTTAAATGTAGATCTATACATTTCCTTTTTCAGTCGCCTGGATACAGTTACTTACATATGTCTAGATTCTCTCTAGACCTATATAAATGTTAGCAAACAGATCAACGCAGGATGAAGTACACCTCGTAAATAGCGTACAGTCAGGGCATTTTAAATTTAATCGGAATTACCCATCTATTGAGTTCAGACCTTCGATCGAAGTTCTAATGCTATAATTTTTTATTTATTCATTTTATCAAATGCAAGAACAGATCCAAAGTAGGCATTTACAAATTCTAATAAATTAACTAAGTTGCATTCCACCAAACGAATAAAGTAAAATGCGCCAACGTTTTCTTCAATTATTGATATGCGACACATTCAGCATACAATTTTGTTATAAAATGAAGATTTATAAAAAGAGCCAGGCGACCTGTGTAAGCATTGTGAAACATGTAGTAGGCTTACTAAAAGATTGAAAATAAACTCTAGTGTAGCACACAAGAAGTATTTCATTTGATTCTCTTGATTTATTTTGCTACCTTCACCTCTAACCAGGATCGTAAAATAGTGAAGTATTCAAGCAAGAATGAATAACAAACCTTTAATCTGTAATGTGAAAACAGCCACAATACCAACAGTTGATGGCAGGATCAGTACTCAGACTGGCTGCAAAATAATCGATATAACCTTTCCTAATGTAGTAAATCCTGAGGTAAGCTTTAATGCAAAATGTAGGCTATTTTTCTATACTTCTCCTGATCTGAACAGTTTTTAATTCATCTTAATTATGATGTTACCAACCATTTCCAAAAATCAAAATCAAATAAGTTCCTACCTACCTGCAGTTTTTAGAAAGCTTAGTCCAAACACAGCAAGATATAGCCCTCCACATTAGATCTCCATTTCTCTTGTTATTTTACTTCTGTGCTCAACACTATGCCTTCGGTTGAACAATATCGTTGCATCATCTTTTTGTTTGTCTTCCTCTTGACATTTTTACAATTCTGCAACTGCCAGTCTGCTTTTTCCTCTGGAATTTATTTTCTGATGTCTTGAAACAGAATTTAAAATTGAAGGCATCTTTCTTCCAATGCTTTTTGCGCTGTTCTTAATCTTCAGACAATCGCAGTGGTGAGGGACCATATCTGAAATCTCGTTGGTTTTAGAAGTATGCATTAATTATACACCTACCTTTTCAGAGATAGTGGTTTTTTTTCAACGATGAAGATTTCTCTGTTTTTACTGTAGCAGCTTCAACCCTATTGTTTTCTGCAAGATGGTTCTTTTTTTTATTAAAATGTATAAGTTTCATTTGGTGAGAGTGCTGTTTGAAAGCATATTGATTGTTGCAAAGATCTAATATTAAGTCTAAATATATTTAAAAGAATTAAGGTCTTTTATGTTATGATTACAATACACAGTTGTCTATGATCTTTTGATTGGTACATTTACTAGTTTGAAGGTTCAAGTTTTAACTGATCTCGCAACGCAAAGGAAATCTATGCGTTTTTATCTTTTTTACATGACAGGTAAAATCTGTAACCACTTTTAGTTAAAATTATTTCAACCCATTATTTCTATGTATAACTCTGTGCATCACTATCTGAACTGAAATAATTAGATCTAAGCTACTTTGAGTTGAATTTTATTTTGAGTATGTTTTGAGACCTATTTTAATGATGAAATTGGTGCAAATTTAGGGATTATCTGTTGTCTTTTAACAATTCAAAAAAAAATATTTAAATGTTATTTCTTTTTTTAAGATCATTAGAGACTGGAGAAATCTGTTTAGTATTTTTTATGTGCATACTCTGACTGTTGGAAAAGCATTTTCTTTTTCTAAAATAATATCATCAACAAATTTTTTTTCAGAGGTAAAGGGCTCGCAGATATAATATGTAATTTACTGAAATACTCATTTTTTTCAGCCTATTTCTTGATAAGCATAGTTTTTTTTTGTTTTGAACACTTTTTGCAATACATAAAACACTTTTCCTTTTTTTCTTGTTATTACATGACCTCATAAAAAAAAAAAGAATTATACGCTTCATAGTTCAATGATTATTATTTTTTTAATTTTACACAAAATATTGTAGGCTACTGATGAGTATCAGGGAGTGAGTAAAAAAATTTTTTTCAAATATGTGAATTGTTGTAAATTTATAGTATTTTTGCATTTTTCACCTAGTTTCTTTTGCTTTAGTACAAAAATGCTGTTCTGTAATGATTTTCATCAAATCCAGTTCAACATGACTTGTAAAATGATTGTTCATACGTCCTACTTATATAACGCTTTTCATCACCTATATCGATCAAGATCGAAAATCTGTGCTTTGTTTTAACAGATTTTGTTAACTTTGTTATCATATTCAATTTCATTTTATTCTTTTTCTTCTCTTTAGGTACACATTTTTTTTTAAGAGAACACCATTTAAAACAGATGAATGCAGACTTTGCAAAATTCTGACATGCAGACTTAAAATACGATGAGTAATTTTTAGTAGGTTTGAGACTTTGAATCCTTATTGGATCACTTTTGGGAAGACAAAAAGTTATCGGTAGATCCAGCACCCTCTTAGATTTGTTGCATTAAGAAATGTTTACTAATACATGCTACATTTTTTTTTCTTTTTTGATTGTTGTTATTCTGCACTATAAGTATAAAATGAAACTGAATGTGAGGTGTTTCCAAACTACGAAATTGACTACTGTTATACCAAAAAGATGTAACAATTTTTAAATCATGCTTTAAATCATGCTAAGAATAAAATCGGTTTAATAAGTTTTACATTACAAATCTTGAAAAAGCATTCTTTAAAGCACACATCATATCTGAGAGATTGGGATTAATTCATAAAAACATTTAAGGCCTGATATAAGTGGGATTGAATAAGTAGTGCCTGAGATTTTATCTGTGCAGCATTGATAATGATGTGACTTAAAATAGACATTTGAGTATTGTACATGCCTCTTCATTTATACTTGGGTGAGAGTCACGAAAATACAACCTGCATTTTTTCCCTGCTTTTGTATCTACTTTAGTGGCTTCAAATTATTAAGAAAATATTTTTGTATCAAACATTCAGTCTCTATCATATGAGGTCCTCAAATTTTGTTTTTTAGTTTGATTTGTAGCAGTTTTCTTGTCAATTTTTTTTCATACATTTTAGTTTTAAAACAGTTCTTCCTTATTTTACTAGAAGGTTTCTTACAAATAGCTGAAAGAACCTTAGAATAAAATGATAGAAATGAGTGGGAACCTTATTATGATGCAATAATACCTTTTATTCATATATTTGTTTGCTTTGTTGTAAATCCATTTTCTTTGGTTCTTGTGAAGAATTAAATCTAATAATTTTTTTTGGATCAATGTGATTTATCTCTTTTAAGTTTTCTGAATGTATGTTCTTCCCCGGAAACTTGGTAAAGGTTTTTGCTGAGTAATCTATTTGGATACATTTAAGGGACAAAACAATTTTTTTTTTATTACTGTTATCTATCAATAGTTTTATCTTATCTTCTTTTAATCCTCACAGCTTAAAGTATGTATTATCTTTACTCAAACAATCTGCAGCCTTTGATATATTTTGTGGCACAGTCATAATCCATCATTATTAAAAAAAAAAAAATTGAAGAATTGAAATATGCAGGGCATTCCACTGCGCTTCAATAAATCTGTTCATTAATAAACAAATAATTGAAATCATATATTTCTTTGGTTCTGAAATCTTATTGAATCAAAGACAATTAAATATTAAAATTTTCATACGCCCATGAAATATGAATAAATTTTCTTCATCATAGGTTGGAGAGGTCTGCTTCCAAAATTATTATGTTGCCTTTTTCACCCTGAAAGCAAAAATCAAACTGACTGAACAGACTCCCAGAGAAGGACGTGAGTAGTAAATCCAAAATGAATGTCAGGTCATTTTTAATTTCTGTCTAATTTGAAGTTAATCCATGAAGTGAATAATATTTTCAACCTGGCCTGCCCCACACCCATGATAGTATAATTTCTCAACTGCTATCATGGATGTGTGGCAGACCTGGTATTGGAGTTGCTATATCTAGATTCTCTCAGCACTTGAGTAATTTTATTTTCATGTCCTGGCCACTTTTTAAATATTTGAGACATTTCTATACGCATCAAATAGGATCAAAAGACTACAGCTGTCTATACCTCACAGCTTAAATTATCTTTTGTATACACATATTTTTTTTTCTTGTCAGTTTCTGTGATTCTGTGATGACCAAACAATTTCAGTTTAACTACTGAAACACAGATTGAGCCAGCAAAATTTTTCCAAGAAATTAAAGGAGATGAGAATTATATAATTTTTTTTGAACAATATGAAAATTATTTCAACTAGTGAGAAAGAAAAATACAAGTGCTAAGTCATTAATGCTAAAGCCAATATGAAAATAAAAACTCCTTATGCTTTATACAGAGATGTGAGTAATTTCTTCCAGATTTAGTGTTCTCCTGATGAATAGCTGAAATTATTGTGGATTGATAAGAGTTTTTAGCTAAAACAGCAATCATCTATGGAAGATGACAATACCAGGAACCAGTTGTGACAAAATAAAAGTATTAAAATGTGGACAGATAGTCTACTCCCTTGTTATCAGGTGGACTCTTGACTGCTAATCTCAAGGAAGTGGCTCAGTTAAAATTAAAACTGTTTAATAAAGAAGTGGTCATGAATTTCTGAACATGTTGAGGAAGAGAGTATTCTCATAGCAATCAAATGCATAGGCAATATTGATATTAGAGAAACAGGAAACAAGAAAAAAAAAAAAAAACTGAGAGTGAAATAGAGCATATTCTTTTTTAAAGAGTATCACAAATATATTCAGAGACACCATAATTAGTAAAGCAACTGTCATATTTCAAGTCTGTCAACTAAGGTTCTAAGTTAGAGGCTTTTTGTTAAAAAGGTAATTGCCTGCAAAGTCTGTTACAGTTTTAGTGACACTTATAGTGAAACATAAGTATGTGAATTCATCTTTTAATTTTTTGTCACAGCAAATGATCATGGCTGGCGCATGGTGGTGCGTCGCTATCAACTTATGCCTGATCCTCATGCAGAGAATGGAGCCCAGGATTGCTTTACTATCACTCGTCAGCAGGTGAGCAAGTTGCTTTATTTTGAGGCATCATCAGAAACCCTTGAGATATCTTAGTTGCTCACTTTAAAAAAAATTTTGGCCAAAACAACAAAGACTAGGCAAAACAGATGTCTTTATTTATAAACAACAGATAAGAATTTCTTCATTTTATTTAATTTCTTTTCATATGACTTCTATTCATTTTCATATCATGAAATGAGAGAAGGTAGTGGAGAATAGATGGTTTGGAAAGTTTTCATTTTTATTTAAGAGCAGAAATCAAGTTAAAAATGCATTGAAATTGTAATATTTTTAACTATAGAACTTCAAAAACAAAAGTTCTTTAAAAAAAATCAAAGTTCCACAATCCTTAACATACCCAAAAGTAATAAAAGCCATATTTGCAGTCTGCAGTATAAATAGAACTGATCTTTTATGATTTTGGCTCAAATCAATAGCTCTTGGTGAAACTACTATCCTTCTCATCTTGAGCATCATCACTCTATGTTGTTTAGTTTGTAATTTTTATTGTGGTTGTGAACTTGGCTTCAATGACGCAATAGTTGATAGTTTCCTAACTTAAAAAGGCTCATTGTGTTTCAGTGCATATATGTGTGGTTCTTTCTCCTAAGTGTCACAAGTACAATGCTTTTTCGCCTTACAAATGTCTCAGTTACCCTACCTGTATTATTCTTCTGTTTTATAGACTTAAACATTGCAGTCTCATAGATTCTCATCTCTATTGCTATCTGCTTCAACCTCTCAGTTTCAATCATTTTCTGATATTACAGGTGTCTGCTTTTTATTTCATCAAGTGTAAAATGAAAGGTGAATGTATGTTTTAAACAGACTGTATGCCATTGCTGAAGAAGTCCTATCTACATGTTAGTTTCTTTTTAATAAAGTATGCTTTTCAGAGATGAGTTTATCTTCAAAGCTGACAAATCTCAGCGCCTGAAGTTTAAGGTTTTGAAGACATCAGACCCACTTTTTCACTTCTTCCTTGCCACTGGAAGCACTCCATGCAGCATAATGAACAAACTGCACAGGCAGACCAAGAGTTAGACTTCAGTTGTAAGAGTCTTGCTGTAAGAGTATTATGTTAGTACTAGGAGCTTATCCTCAAACTACTTTCCGGTTTATAATAATCATAGAATATGATGGGACACTAGATGCCACAAAGGCCTACATGCATACACACACACACACACACACTTAATTGAAGGCCTGCTTTCAAACTTTAAAAAGCACAATTTTCAAGGGTCCAGTCTAGAGTGATTAAGATATATTTTGATTGAGAGATGTGATTGTATCTCATATTTATGCTAAATCTAGGTTTGAGGTTGATTTTTCTATACTACTTATTTCTCTATTTACAGTCACTTGCATCTTTAGATCCTTAAGTCTAGCTCCGTCTGTCTCAGCCTCAGTATCAAGGTGCAGGTTCGATCCCTGTCCATTCCATCTGTCATTATGTTTTCACGTCTTTCGTCTAATTTGTCTCTCTCAAACAAGATTTAGGTTTGTGGTTGATTTTTCTAAAATTTTTATTATAGTCATTGTTGGAGTATCTTTGACTGGAATTAGACAGTTGAAGCTTAGATTGAAATTTAGCTTTAAATTTAAAGTTGCTTAATCTGATAAATGCTATAGTGGCTCTTTAATAAAGCTAGATAAGATGGAACACAGATTTAGACTTTGGTTCTTATAATGTGTTAAACTGAAATAAAAAAAAAACAATACATATCCATGATAAATTCAAGTTTTATGCAAGGAAAATACAATACAAGAGGAAGGTTGGATGTGGAGAAGAGATGTTTTCAGTTTATTGGAATCTGTGACGTAATTATGTGGTCAAAAGAGAAGCTTTGCAAAGATTATGTTTGCTTACTGAAGTTTGCCTCTCTCTTTTATCAACGTAATTGATAATGCAGGAGAGGCACACATATTAGGTGAATGGCTGAATTTCATGGAGATGCATTAATTTTTACTAAAAAATTGAAGATATTTTGCACACTTAAAATGAAAATATACAATTTGAAACTGATGGTTGAGAATTTTCCCATGTGTTGGTTGCCATTACTTTTAAATAAAGTAGACCAAAATCAAATGTTTTATTAAAGCTTTTCCACACAAACATTTGGTATGAGATAAAGCCAGGTTTAGATGAGAACAACCTTAAAAATGAGAAACTACTCTGTTAAAAGTAGCATCTGATATCTTAGATTTTTTTAGAATGAAGAAAAAAGTATACCCATTGACACCTCTAGACTTGTCTGCTGCTTTTGATATAATCAATCGTGCAACTCTGGTTAAGAGACTTCAAACCTATGGCCTATCAAGAACAGTGCTTAAATGGTTTCAGTTTTACTCATTTAACATATATCAATCAGTTCAAATAATTTTAATTCTGAATTTATGCCAATTCAATTATTCTACAGGCAGCCTCGAGAGCAATATTATAGAATAGCACCCATTAAGATTCCCTCTTTTTGTTAATGTTACTCAGTTGTATGAAGCATGTCATTACTTCTGATTGCACTTATAAATGTCTGACTAGCAACAGACTTGAACTTAGTGATAACAAAACTGAAATCATTCCTTTGGAAATTGTGTTAAAACTTTACCTCAAGCAACTATCATCATCAATGGCTATTTGCTAAGTAAGAGTAAAAATGTTAAAAATCTCAGTATTCTCGTGGATCACAATATGTTTATATCTTCATATTTTCTGAACTATGTAAGAATTTATATTTCAAGATCAGAAAAATGGGTAGCATAAAAAGTTATTCAAATGAAACTGTTACCGAGACCCAGGTAACATCTTAAATTCTTTCCAAACTTGATTATTATAATTCTTTACCAACATCTCTTCCCCAAGACTTTATCAACTGGTTACAACTGGTTCAGAACAGTGCATCAAGGCTAATTATGAAATAAAAAAAATGTGATCACATTAGTTTGTTCTGTTTCACTTACACTGGCTGCCTTAATGCATTATGAACAAAGTGTGCATGATTTGTTATAAATGTCTTAACTAAATGACACGACCTATACCTCTAACTGTCTCGGAGTATATGTACCTGCAAGTCATCTTAGCTTTCCAACTGATAAAAGTATCCTAAATACTTGTACAAAACAGACACTACAATTTTTTAGTTCAAATGTTGCACTTTACCATTTGTTTAAAAAATATTGAAAAAATTTCCACAAACAATCAGGGGAGAATGATTAGAAATTTTTCAAACACATACTGAAACAACACCTGTTCAGCTATAGTGTTGATATGTAGCAAAACTTTTGTGCCTTGTGCCATATTGTCATGTCATTTACATATTACAGTCTGACCCGCCAAATCGTGAAATGAGAAAGAATATGGGGAATGGAATTATTACTATATAAAGTCATCGCTAAGTTGGTAAATGTTACCCGTTTATACGGGAAAAAAATTTCAGGTCGCTTTGTCAAAATGAAGTGTTAAGAGCAGATTGTTTGCTATATTTACCTGTGAAATGCACATCTCTAACATGGTATAAATGAATTAACACACAGGTGGTCATAACAAGCTTTCCTAGGCTTAGGCGACATTAATCAAGCCTGTAACTCGGGTAAGGAGGTATGCTAGGGAAAGGGCGTCATGATATCTACCTGCCAGATTGTGGACTTCACAGTCCACTTCATTCCAGGTGGATATTGATAGAGCTAGTGTTTGTTCTAACAGATAATCTTGTGGTTGTGAGACAGTTGCCAGACATCGTGCAAACATTATGGTCACTTCAACAGAATGCGTGTTGCTTTTGTTCGTCTGATATAATTTGTGATCGAGTGCATAGCTGTGACAGCGAGCATGTCTAAAAGGTTTGCTTAAATTTATAAGTTTCATTCATTAATCAACGCTTGAGCAATAATAATGAAAGTTACCAATCAATTTAACATATCCAAGTCTCAAGTCGGGAGAGAAAAGCAAAGCAAGGAATCACTGAGACAGTTATAGCACTTGCCAAGCATTTTGGGCAAGAAAAGAAAACGGGATCAGGAGCAAAATGACGTTGGAGGTACTTTTTTCATACACCCGTGAAATCGGGAAAACCCAAATTATAGGGAAAAGAAGTCTTCTCCCCAAATTACCCCATTAAGAGGGTCCGACTGTATATTTGTAGAAGGTATGATTTTAGTAAAGCTGAGCTTTTGACTCGCAGTAGCCACTGTCAAATTTTACACAATAATCATTCACAGGATAAAAAGAATATGCATCACCTTGTTGTGGATGAATTATTGTAAACAATTAATCAAGCAGTAGAAAGTGTATATATCCATATTTGTAAGTTTGTAGTGTCTATGTTTTAAAGAAGCTTTCTTTGGGCATTATTGTCAGATAATTTTATCAGTAGATATGGAGATATCTATTAGATCATGAAGATTACACCTGAGTAGGCAACATTTATCGGATCACTTTGACTTAGGCCAAAATAGCATTACCATGAAGAAATTAAGCATTGAATAAGTCTAGACCATATGCTTGGACAGGTTTTGAATTATGATATAAAACCGTGGCAAGGTATTGCATATTGATGTTCATGGCTAGAATTAAAAACATTGGCCATTTAAGTATGCAAAACTATTCAAAATCTACCAAACGATGATGTTGCAAGGTTTAGATCTTGATTCGCCCAGACAAACTACATGAGATTGATCGATTGTAAAAAAAGAAAGATAGGTTCATAGTTTGATCTATAAATATCTGACAAGAGCAACAGCAGCATCTTGAAATTTTGAGTGGTGGCTATGGATTGGGACAACTAGGCAATTTTTTAAAATCTATCTATCCATCTATCTATCTGGCTGTCTGTCTACCTTTCTACCTGTCTGTGTTTTTCTAATTCTGTCTCTGTCTACCCAAAAATTAATTTTAAAAGTGTCTATCAATCTACCTGTCATTTAATATACTAGAGTTATTCATCCTTCATTCTATCTTTGCATTTAAAGCACCTTCCAAATCTTTTAGCCCATCTGCTTTTTTTTTCTCTCTTTTTTGATATATGCAATAATCTATTTCTCATTGATTGTAACTTTATTAACTATGTTATTGTTTTTTTTTTTTCTATCAAACTGTTTTTTTTTTGCTCTTGGTACAAATGTCCTTTTGTCTAGTGGCACAATATATATTTTATTATGTTCTCATTCTATGTACCGTTTTTTATCTTAGTAGATGAAGATCTAGAATTACTAGATATAGCAACATGGTATGTCTCTCATTTGAAAAACAGAAAAGGTATTTTTAAAATTCTAGATAAAAACTAATACATGTACTCTGCCATTGCTCTAGACCAAATTAATTTTAAGACGGTCTATTTCTTGCTATCATATGCACTGTAACAATGATAACTTTTAGAACAAAGTAAATCTTGTGTGCTTATGAGAAAAAGACTCTAAATTTTGCCAGGCAAGTGCTGATGCAAAATAGTTGAAGATTTAAATCCTATACAAGGCAAGAATTTTTTCATTTTCTCTTGAAAGCTGTTTCTCACAACTGCTGAGTTCTACTTAAAACTGAAACCCAATTGCTTTTGGCTTTCCATAAACAGTAAGAAAGTTTCTTTCATTGAGGTTACATGTTAGCTTCAGAAGTGTCAATAAAGCATTCGTTATATTTTAATCTCATGACTATTTCAATATATGGTTTTTGATTCTTTTATGCTTGATGCTTGATTCAAATCCAAATGTGTAGATTAAGAGTTTTTAGACTAAATTTCATAAAAGAATATACCTACGTTTTGGCTCTAATGTTGATAAAAGTAATCTGAAAATTTGATGAAGATTCATTACAATTATGAAGCATCATGATGCTAACTTATTAATTAAGAAAAAAGATAAGAACAGTCTCTAGCCTCATAGACTTGAGTCAGTGCGAGACAATTCTCAATAGAACTTTAACAATTGATTAGCTACCATATGAGTATACATATACAGTCACATGATTACCATAACAAGTGTTAAGAGACACAAACTGCAGCCAGTTGTAGATTTACAAAGGAATTTAGAGGAAGAATTTCAAGTGAATATCATTGTGCCTTCCAAAAGCCCTTATGATATAATTTTGGCATTAATAGTATCAGTTCATCCTCATAAATATTATGTTTTTTAAATTTTCCAAACTGAAAGTGTTTCCTCTGTTCATCTAATTCAATGATATCTTCTCTTACACAGTTTTCCTGTGATTTAAATCAGCTGATTTCTCTTAGATTGATACTGCAGCAGCCTTCTCCTCTTTGGAAAGACTTTGGATTAGAGGACCTTAAGCTCTTCAAAACTACTGGGGTAAGCCACACTAGAATATGATTAAATGCCTTTTATTTTATTTTTTTATGTGTTTTTTTGCATTGATAGGTTTTGTAAATTATTTGCAGTTACATGACGAAGTAATTAAGTAATAGAGTCACGTTTTTTTTCTTATAGTAATTGTTTACTCTTATTGGGATTTATGGTGTGAGTGCCAAAATAAAGAATGTTTAATTATATCTCTCTTACTAGAAATAATTTTAGAAGATTGGAGTTTTCAAGAGGCTATTATTGAATTGATATTATTTCATGGATTCATCACTTCAATTGTGAGGATCTATCATAGTCAGTAGCCCATAAATTTATCCTTTTCAAACCCTAATTAATTGATAAAATCTATGGGGAGTACAAATTGCAATTTCCTAAGATGGAAAAGCCAATATCACATTGTGAAACATCTCACCAAATTCAATGACTTTGAAAAACAATAAGAAGCAGACTGGGAAGTTACCCCATATTTAGGTTTAATCAGTTAACTCCCGTGCAAAAATTCATTTTCGATGTGTTTTATACCAAATCTCTGCACCATCAGGCCTTGCTGGTCTGAGAAATACCTTTGTTTGTTTTTTTTAATTTTCTTTGATGTTTAACGATTGTCAAAAGCTAGTAAACTCCTTTTAAATAGATTTATCTTTAGAATAAAAAGATAGAGTTGAAACCTGTGGGAGTTATTCATTGCATTGATGAAACATGTGTAATTATGTTATGTTATGAGCCTCCTATAAATGAATTATTTTCATAGGAGTATGTTGAAATTATGAGCTGTCTTCCAGTAAATATAATTTTTTCTCTGCTATGAAGAATTTTCAAAGTGTTTGTTTAAGTAAGAGAAGAGCAAGGTACTTTGATAAGGAGGCATAACCCACCTGCCAGTGTAGTCAAGTACTTAAAAATTTTTGAAGACATTTCAGGAATTGGACTTGAATGCTGGCCTGTACTTTGTTAAATAATCTCATTAGAAAATGTGATGTTTCAGGTTTCATAGATTTTATTTTAAGCCAAAAGTCAAGACAAAGGGCAGCCTTAGAGATCAATTCATCTCTGATTTCAATGCATCATAAGGCAGATTCAGAGTGTTAAGAATCCAAATTATGAAAGCATGTAGTGATTGACAATAGTTGCTCCCCCCTCTGCTGAGGGCAGTTAAGGAATTTTTCATAAGATTGATTTTCATATTTCAAAGAGAAAAATCTCAGCACTTAATATCAGTATTGGTTTGGATTAGCAATTAGCAAAGAAACATGCCACTTTGAACAATAAAAAGTGATAGATATAACACTTTTTTTTGTCATATGGATTAATCTATCAAATGAAGTCAGATTAAAAAAAAATTGAATTAACAATATAAACGGAGGTTCAGCTACAGTTGCAATTCATCCATGTTTTTCTGTTTACCTAGGCTCCAAGAGCACCACCACTGCCCTCCTGGTTTATGGAGGAGGGCAAATCCAAAGCTGGCAAAAAAGAGCTGGAGGTTAGTCAGAAGTGTCTGTAATGACTCTACACTTAAACTAACAGTTGAGATTGTTGATTTTCTTTCCAATAACTCTTTCACATTACTATTATGTGCTGTGAGACTTTGCAGTATCAGCTATTTAATATTTAGAAATTCTTAGGTTGTAAGAGATTTTTTTCCAGAGAATGTTGGAGTCAACATGAAAAGTGATCATAATCTGTCAAACAAATGGCTCATGAAAATTCAGAGAACAAACTTCTTTAGGATCATTCTGCTGCTGCTCCCTTTCTCCGTTTTTTTCATATTCCTTATTACATCTCCTCCTTCTATTAGTACTATTAACACCACTTGTACTGCATGTACTTATCCACTTTGACTACTGATATTTGCAAGGCACGTTAAAAATATATAAAAAGAGGTTTAGTGCAGCTCTAAGATCCGATACAAAACAAGCAAGTTTTCAACCTTACGCAGTCTTAAAAAAAAACAAAGTTCAGAAACATTTACAAAGATCATAAAACACATTTCATTTGTATGTGTACATATTATATTTGTGTATGAAATTTGAATAAATAAATTTTGTGAAAAAGAGAGAGAGAGAGAGAGAGAGAGAGAGAGAGAGAGAGAGAGAGAGAGAGAGAGAGAGAGAGAGAGAGAGAGAGAGAGAGAGAGAGAGAGAGAGAGAGAGAGTGTCACACACACACACACACACACACACGGACATTACGACTCTGACTACTACTACTACTACTACTACTACTACTACTACTACTACTACTACTACTACTACTACTACTACTACTACTACTACTACTACTACTACTACTACTACTACTACTACTGCTACTACAACTGCTAAATGACTACTGCTATGACTATCGCTGCTACTAATGCTATTGCAATGGTGATGGTGGCGGTAGCTGGTGCTACAACTACCAATAATACCGCTGCCACTGCTGCTACCTCAGAAGCAGAAGCAATGTAAGTACTAGTTACTACTAGTATTAAGTAGATGTGTCAGTTGTTTTGGTTTTAATTATGGTAATCATAAGACGGAATTGAGGTTTGATGACTTTTGCAATATAAATTGATTGAAGTGGCTTTGCCCAACAACCATTTGTAAGGAGATTATGAACAGTTAGTGCTGTTATGCTATGTAAAAACCAGTTTAGATTTCCGCCCAGAAAAAAAATAATTTATCTTTTTTCCCCTTTAAATATGGATCTCAGAAGCATTAACTAAAATGACTTCAAATTTAATTGTTTAGTAATCTTACTACAGACACTATCGAAAAGTGTATTAGCTATCTTACTAAAGACACTGTTGAGATTTTGTAGACGACTTACGCACACTGATCATGAGTAATAATGTAACAAGAACAGTAACTGAAATGTCTGTAAATTTAATTTTTCAGTAATGTAATTACAGACACTATTGAAAAATGTATTAGATATTTTACTACAGACCTTTGGAGGTTTTGCAGACTACTTATGTAATATTGATCATGAAATGTTTGCAAATCCCCCTGCATTGTTTACATCTCAAGGGCACATTAGTCTTGGATCATGTAAGTGTGAGTATGCATGATCTGGACTAGATGAGTACTCAGTAGCAAATCTTTCTTGGATAATCTTGAATGGCTGATAATTGTTCAATAAGTGATGATTTGAGGTTAATGATGG
This sequence comes from Elysia crispata, assembly GCA_033675545.1. NCBI lineage: Eukaryota > Metazoa > Mollusca > Gastropoda > Plakobranchidae > Elysia > Elysia crispata. The sequence goes on along the minus strand of JAWDGP010002817.1, from coordinate 1,037,647 downwards.
TATTGGTTTTAAGAACTTATAGTTGTAAAGACACATTTTTAGCGTTAATGTTGATTTGTTTATGAATGAAGAGAGAAGTTTTAAATTTGCTTATATTTTGCACTGTTTTATTTTTCTGCGCCATATCTTTACTAAAAGTCTTTTTGCCATTGACTGGTTGGTAAGTAGAAAAGAGGAAGTTTGTTTATTTAACTCCATCTCACTATTGTTATTGCAATGCAATAGAAAAAAACAACAATTTGATTCTGATATCTTAAGTTAAAATTATATAACATATCACATGACTTCTTGTCTTTTTTAAGGAGGAAATAAAAATAATCAAGAACATAATTAAATATATACAGACATGTGCTTCTTGGAAAATTTTAGATATTAGAGGTAAATAAAGAAAGCACAGACAGGTTGTTTAATAGCTTTTGCTTTTATTCTCTAGGGAGTCCCAGACATTAATAGTTTGTCCTCTAATCTGCAACAATTATGGGCCTTGGCAGAGGAAGTTGCAGCCAACCAAACTGATGAGTCTCTAGGAAGATATGAGGTGAGACAAGTTCAGGGAACCTGATGATTCATTGACTGATTGATAAAAAATTCAATAGCATGAAGAGTCATTATATTCAGTGTAAAAGGTTATTTCATAACTTTTAACATTCTGATGCCTGAACTTGTTTGTTATAAATAAAGTTTAGGATCAGAACACCTTTCATTATAGTGGGAAAATGATTAGGCAATATTGGGATCAGTTCACACATAGTCACATTGAAGATACCCCTTAGTGTTTCATATTGTTTCTATTTGAAATTACTTGTGACAGTTACAGCTGATTGTGAGGCACTCAGAAGTGTTGCATATTTTTTGAAAATAATTTTTTTTTTCTGTTTAAGATTTTTATTGGTTCATAGCAATTTCTTTACCGAAGATGTGCTTTTTTTTATTCTGTTTTTATTTTCAATTGTTACTAATTTTTTAAAATGAGGTGATTTCCCTATCACTTGGCATCGCTGCTATCTGTTCCCAGTTCATGTATTTGATCACTCTTAGACCTTTTCCATCTATCTCCAGCTGTGTTAGTTGTGTAATTATTCCATGTTGTACTCTGTCAGATGTCTTTATGTAGTGAATAAATAACAGGTATACCTCTTTTTGTACTTTCAGAGCTGGTTCAATTGTAGTTCTAAAGATGTAGATAGCATTGATATGCCTTTCCTCCCCACAAAGCCACACTGTTTCTCTGCTATTTCTTGCTTGATTTTGTTTCTTTCTTGCATCATGATGATTCCTGAAAGTATTTGGCGATATGACTCCTAAGACTGGTTATTCACACTCTGATGCCCCTGGTTTCTTTCGCAGTGCTATAAATATAGATTAGTCTATATTAGAGATGTCTAGTGGAACTTCACCTGTCATATGTTTTGTTGAGTTATGTTGCAATCTTATCAATTTTATAGTATTCAAGTGCATCTATATTTTTCACTGATGTACTATCTGCTTTGCTTGATTTCATCTTTCTTATTGCTGTCCGAATCTCATCTTTCATGATAAACGCACAGTCTTCCGTAGGCTTCGATTGCGTTAGTTTAGGAGATGTATTTTTTTCTGAAAAGTAAAAAAAAATGATCAATTATTTTGCTTACTTTATTACAAAAGATACTAGGTTGCTTCCCTTGATTGCCCAGACCTTCTGCCTAGACAGTGGGTAAAGTGCAGTTTTCGAATGCTTTTTTTTCATATTTCATCATTCTTTATTTATTTTTACTTTTATCAACAACGGAATGACCAATAAAATTCGAGCTCCATTTTTACAGCAAAAATGTTTGGCCTTTTCTTCAAATGAGGAGCTATGATCTGTTGTGTTGTTCATTTTAGCTCACTGGAGCATTGATCGGTGCCTATTGTTTATTTTTTGTTCCAGCCAAACCTTAAAGGCATTTTCGACGTCTTCTTACTCACAGTTTTTTTCTTTTCCTTGATACGTTCTCAATATTACATTTGTCTCCATCCTTTACTTGGTAACTGCAAATTTTGGTATATGCTATTTATCTTGCTTGATTCCATTTCATTAAGAGCCATTAATTTTGTTTCCATGGTTAAGGTCTTATAAGTAGACTTATTTTTAATGTCGCAAATCTTTTCCATAGATCTAAATTGCGGTGGAATCTTGTTGAACAGAAAAATAATGTATGAACTGGACTGGGTCTACAGTTATTCACAGATGCAACAGGAAGAAGTGATGGGGGAGTGGTGGGGGGGGGGGGGGGTGGAAGAGCAAATAATGCTATTTGCAATATCATGTTGACGGGCATGGGACGTGCAGTTTTCTTTTCTTCAAGGAGCATGCGTATTTCTAAGGCGGTGAATATACATCATCTTGCCTGAGCTGTGCCCTATCCTAACCCTCTCTTTCCCATAAGGTCTACCTGTACTTACAGTTCTTGAGGCCTGTCACCCATCCTATGCGTACAGGGTGATTCAGCCCCTGTCCTCTTTCCCTCCTCTTTGAGTTTCAACATAAAAATGTTTATGGTGCACAATATGCTTGCAAAGCCTGCGAAGAGATATAATTCCTTGCCTTGTGATAATTGAGAGCCATTTCTACAATAAGTGTAGTTATCTTCTACTTTGCTGGTAATCACTACTGATATCAAAGCGTGCATTTAGGTGATGTAGAGTGTGTTTAGAGTATACTGATTACATTGTAAAAATCTGTCAGACCTCTATAGCATGTTTTTAGTGGAAGCGTGCACTTATCTGGCATGTTTTTATCAGGAGAGTACTGTAGTTGGACCAGCAAGATTGGGCTTCATAACATTATAATCCTTTAAAAAGCGTTGTGTCTTACAAGGATATGTGTTTTCCCCAGACTTCTTCTCTCTCTACAGTGAAATAAATATATGAAATCTAACCAGGACTATTAAATCATGGACGATAATAAAGACTAGCCTGTGACGAATGTGTACATTTGAGGTTGTGAAGAGAGCTCACCACAGAGGCGTTGAGACCAAAAGCATACTTTCTCAGTTCAGACTTGTACCTCGACACAGTCGGATGATGTGTTAACAATTCATTTAAACGGAAAAACCCAAAGGTTTATCTTATGCTTTTTATTGAGTGGATAAGTGCTACAGCGGGCACAATGTTAACAACTTGAGGTAATCAAGTAATGACACTGTATTAATAGCAGAAAATGAAGAAGATTTGCAATGATTATTAAATACTGTTGAAGAAAAAAACAGAAAGAAATCGTTGGACTTGAACAGCAAAAAGAGAGAAGTAATGTTCATCAGTCAAAACAATGAGTGAACACAGGTCAATATCTTTATCAGTGGGAATAAACTCAAACAAAGGGATCAATTCAAATACTTAGGTATTTTAATATCAAATGATGGATGTAACAACACTGAAATCAGCACCAAGAATAGGGCAAGCAAATAGGAATTCCCAGAGAAAGAAATTAGTACTATAACATAAATACGTCTCCATCTGCACAAGAAGAAGAGCCCTGGAGTGCTATATTGAATCCATCTTGATGTATTGTTGTCTGGATAATTGCAAAACAGCTACAAAAGAAACTAGAAGAAACAGAAATGTGATTCCTACGAAGAATGCTACAAATTTCATGGACTACAAAGAAATCAAACAAAACAATGTTATGGTAAGCTGATACAAAAAGATCACTCATAAATAGAAAATGTAAATGCTAGGCAGCTTGCCATGTGATGAGAAGAGAGAAACATCTTGTGACAACTGGAATGATTGAAGTAAAAAGTAGCGGGGAAAAAACGAGAAAAGTAGTTGGATGGACTAACAAAGTGGCTAAATGTAAGATGAGTGACAAATACACTAACAGCAAAGAGGGATAGACATGAGTGGAAGGTCATGATCGCCTATGCTAGAGAGAGGGCACATGATTGATATATCACCAAATATACTGTAGAATCAAGCTACTTCACTGCACAAAAAGCTGTACAGTCTGTGACTTTGTAAAAGTACCAAAGAGAAGCTAAGAGCAGTAAGATAAAAAACAACAATAAATAAAGCAAAAAAAAAAAGCAGAAAACAAAAACAGTATTTTAATATGATTCACTGCTCATCCAAATACAACATGACATTGCCTTTAACTGTTTATAACAAGCTTAGTTAATGTCATGAAGATTTATCATATTCTCCAAAGTTAGCCTTTCATTAGTTTCAAAGGCAAATGCTTTTCCCCTTGAAACATCTAGAAATTGACAAAAATTAGATTAGTTTCAATTGATGTGAAGTGTGAAGCAATGAAATGGCATGCTAGTCATGACCTGGACAGGACGTGATGTAATGAGGTCTTTTCCCCCAATTTAAGCTAGTACGCTACCCATAATGGAGGGAAGAAAACCCTGTGAAATACCTCTTTCAAGAATACAATGCTGGGCATAGCCTCCTTTTTTCCCCGCGAGATTTTACCTCAGAAAAAAATGTTATCTTTATCTTGAAAAAAATTTGATAATTCATCTGTTTTATGCACAAATGAAGCTCTGTTTCTTCCGTTTCAACACAGTTCAATATTCCAATATGGTTCATCTTTATTAACTTTATTACCTATTACTGTTGTTGAATCTTGTCACTTTTTTTTCCAATCCTTAGGTGGACGGATGCTATGATATCAATTTATTAGCTTACTCCTGAGCCTGAGACACAGATTGGATTGATTTTGTTATCAGCCATCACAGTTTTAAAGGTGCAAACCTCTCTGGACATACATTAGAGTTATGGAATGTACATAAAACTAATGTATTAGGCTGTGGTCACAATCTCCATTCTCATATTTCTGACCTTTGCTATTTTTGTAGTTTAGTTTGGATTTTTAACAGTAAGATAAATGCAAAACAGAATCTTAATATAATAACATAAAAACATAAAAAAATGATTATTCTTTCTTTTTTGTACATGTACAATAGTCTAGGCCAGGAAATATAATAAATGGGTTAGAGAAGTACTTCTTTTAGCTTATATTACTAGACATCTGTATGTATCTCAAAGATACATGTTAGTCTTCAATATATATTATATTTCAGGGCTTGTGATACAATCCAATCCCAGCTCATATTTAAAAGTAATTTGATTAAATGATATTACATACAACAATCTAGCGATTGGTGCAAACATGATTTTCCAACACTTAACTGATTCGTTACCCCAAGCCGGCTCCTCCGGCTAAAAAAAAAGGATAAAAAGACCTTTAAGCCGGAGCCTTCAGCTGGCCAAATTATTCTTATTTTGCGAAGACAAAACCAGTTGAGAAGAAGCAATGAATTGCACATGAGTAATCTTTAGTATTGTAGGCTTCCTACCGCTACGTTTGCATCAAGCGAGATAGTGAGATTGTTTAGTTTACAGCAAAAAAAGGATTGTTTTTTGTGGTGTGGGCCCAAGTTTGTTGACAGAATGGAACCTCATGGGACAGGGTGATGCCCCCCTCTTTGCTTCACATCCTATGCAGTTGGTGAAATGCTTGAAAACTTGAACAATTACAGTGATAGTGACTGCTTACTTAGCGATGATGATGATCCTCCTTATGCTGGATCTAGATCTAGTTCTAACAGCAGTTCTAATGGAAGTGAAACAGATCATGATTATGCTGGGCTAAATCTAAGTATAGCAATAGCGGAACGTTGCCCACAACACAGAGTGAAAGACAAGGTAGATCCCATAATGAAGAACAAAATAGATCTAGACCTAGATCTCCGATAGATAGATCTAGACCTGGAACTAGAGCTGAAACTGAAAGTGCAAGATCTAGAAACGGCAATGGACCTGTAGATCTAGAGGACGGGCAGCAGAATAAGTGGAGAGTAGTTGAAGAGGGTGCCACACAAAATTCCTTTCGCTTTGTAAAGCAAAAGGCAACAGAAGTCGGTGCTGAATGAAATTAGATGTGCTCAGTATTATTTATTTGCTATTCTCAATGAAGAAATTGTGAGGGATCTGTTAGACGTGATAAATAACTATGCAGCAGACCTCTGTGCAAAGAATAGACCTGTGCGCAGGTACTCAGTCTTTCAAAATTTTACACACATCTCCTACAATGAGTTTCTGAGGTTTTTAGCGTGCTGTTGGCTATGACACAACATAAAGTGTTTCTGGAGCCATGTAGATCACGAATACACACCCTGATACTCAAAGATCATGCCTCGCAAGAGATTTGAAGCACTTTTCCATTGTTCCGTACCTTTCTCCACAGTGCTCTGAGAAAAAAATTAAGCCCTTCCTCAACAAACTAACAAAATCTTTCCAAGCAGTCTACTACCCAGACAAACAAGTTTCCATAGATGAAGTGGTTATTGTCTACCATGGAAGGTGGAAATACAAACAATTCAACACGTTCAAACCATCGAAGTATCACATAAAGACTTTTGGACTGTGCGACAGTCAAACAGGCTATGAGATCAACATCTTCACATATTATGGATCTGAACAGGCTACCACCCTGACATCAACCCAAAATCAGCCCAAGCAATCAGTCTTTGAGAAGCCACTGAGGCCTCTAGACAAACGTCACCACATATTTACAGACAGGTTCTATACTTCTATGCCGCTACTCAAGTATCTGAAGACGAGAAGATTTTATTACACTGACACAGTGGATGTCTGCAGGAAAGATTTTCCTCCAGAAATCAAAACCCTGAAGTTAGACTTTTTTCAAATAAAGTGATATCTGTCTTGAACTGACTGGCTTCTTCTTTCTGCTTGTAGAAACAAAAAAGCAAAGAAAAATGTTGTCGCAACTACAGCCGGGGAAGTGAGCACATGACAGATACAAAGAAGAAGAGAAATTGTCAATAAGCCATCATGTATTGATGAATACAACCAATACATGAATGGTTGTGATAGGGAACACCAACAGATCCAGTACTATGGGTTACAAAAAAGAAAGTCAAAAAAAATATTCCATCTCTGAATTGAAATGTCAGTCATCAACGCCAGCATCATTTATAACAAAACGAGGGAGAGAGAGTCCAAGAAAAAAATTCCACTGGCTAACTTAAAAAAATTTACTAATGAAACAGCTTATACATGAAGCTGCTACAGGAAAGCTAAGAAGGGAATTCCCATACCAGTACCAGTAGTTCAGCGCCTGGCCCCAGAAATTCATTTTATGGTGACTGTAAAGGATGACAGAAACTGTCTCGTCTACAGTAAGCCAAGACAAAGAAAAAGTCTGCCCTGGGAAGCCTTATCTTTGTAGAAAAAATTGTTTAAAGATCTGGCACACCAGGCTAAATCTTAGAGTGTGGGAAATTCAAACAGAAACTGTACATAGTAATTTTGGTAATTTTTTTTTTCTAATTTTCAAATTTCTAAATTTTTTTATTTTTTGCGCAAGTTAGCTGTTGTCAACCTTTTGTAATTCACAAAGTTTTCAAGATATTTTCATAAACTCTGATGTATATATTCACTACTGGATTATGTGCTTGATTCTTTGAAATTATTATTCTTTATTCATTTTTCTTCACATTGATATATAGTTTGTTGGAGTTTTTCCAATTTGTTATGTGGATATTACCCATTCAAGTCACCTTGTCTAAATTTTCTATGTGTAGTGCAAGTTTCTTGAGTCTAACCATATATCTGGGGCAGGGAGTGAGACAGTTAAAATAGATGAAGCTAAAGTGAAAAAATAGATAATTTATCATAGAATAAAAAAAAACAACTTTCATGTACATTTTTGAAATTCAGACAGATATGATTGAAAAAAGTTACAAGCTATCAGAATGAATCTGAGGCTGTACGACAAAAAAATTCCCTTGATGTAAATAAAAGGACCAAGTTTTGATGTAATAGGCATTGAAACCATTGCCGAAATGAAACTAATACTTTATTACAGATATGAGTCATTATTTGTGTCAGTTATTTATGTTTTTTATGTTGGAGATTGGTGCTCCATCCCTCGGCCAGGAACAACCGTACAAAAAATTGTTTGTGCCTTCAGCTTCAGGCTGTAGCCTTTTTGGACTTGTTGGGATTAAAGTATTTGATAAAAGAGGTGCTAAAATATTCTGCTTATTTCTACCTTTCATGAGAGATTATAGCTCATATTAAATAAAAGCCATTAAGCTTGAAAAGATGTTACTGACCTTCAGTTACATCTTTATTTTTGCAATAAGTTGATAATAACAAAGTCTGTATTACTTACGTTCTAGATATAATTTTATTATCCGCTTTTTAAAAGTGATAACCAATTAAAATTTCTCAAAATATTCTTTACTCATATCTTTTTTTATCATAGTAATAATAATATTATAGAGATATGAAGACCCTTGGAAAAGATAGATATATGGGGGCATATATCTGGATCATCTAAGTAAATGGATAGATGTTAAGAACATTGATAAGCCTATTTAATACACCCAGCCACCCCAGCCCTGGCATTAACATCAGGGTTCCGTTTGTAGAAGAGACTTTTCATAATAATAATAATATTAAAAGTAATAATAATAATGTAAATAACAATAATAATAAAAAAGAAATTGCTTACGCAAAAAATTCTTTGAATTTGGATGAGTTTCAAAAGAAATGGTTATTTTATCCATGGAAGTTGCTCACCTCAAAAGTTCCCACTTGTTAAAAACTGATGTTTTTAACTATAACACATTTTCAAAGACCTAGTTTGAAAGTCTTGAACTTGTCAACTATTATGCTCTCTCTTCTCTCTGATTTTTTTGCTGTAATTAAATCATTACCATTTAAAATGACTAAAGTTCATTTTTATTTCATATTAATGCATTTAGAATATTTATAATATGTATAATGAAGCATATTTAATGATCAACTTAAAAAAAACTTTAGACATACAATTCAAAACTTTCAAAATCTTTTCAACAGTGGTTCAGTGATCACTGCATAATGACAGCCTGACAAACAAAGCAAGGCAATTGGATTTAGAACTTTTAATGTGATTCAAAGTTTGCATAGGTCTTGACATATGTGTTTAAAACCCTGAATATGTCAAATCAATTTTTTGTCTCTCCTGCGGAATTATCTTGCACAGACTTCTAAAATTTGTGACTTTTACTAACAGTATGTCAATAATTAAAAATGTTTGAAAATAATTATGTGCTATTGTATGCTAGATAAATCTTGAATGATTTTAACGTTGTTTAAGCTAGAAATGTAATGGATTTAATAAATAAAACATGGATGTATTTTGCTTTTTAGTTACAGTATATGCAAACAGAATTTGACCTTAAAGCCATTTTATTTTTAATATTGTTTCTCCTCTGAATTAAGTATTAGTATTGCAATCTTTATGTAAAAACCTGAAATTGAGAACACCTGTAGTTTTAAGTCAGAAATGCATTGGTAATATTGACTGATAATTTGTTACAATATATTTAAAGTTAAGATAAAGATGGACTGAAATTTATTCAATGCCAAAATGTGTGACCAATGTATGAGGAATTGAGATTTGAATGTATAAGCTTTTAAACATAGTCTTTCTTGTGGATTTTTGTTACATTTTTGGGTGGTGATTTTCTCTGACCTTCAACTTTTGTCTAGTTCGTTTTGAGAGTAAAATGGTAATTGATTTTACAAAAGGAATGATTAAAGAACGTAATTCTTTATTCATCATTGAGGAAAGGAACACAATTTTGCAATGATAAACATATTTTCCTGCTCTACTTAAACGTATTGCATAGTGTCATCATGGCCCACTGAAATAAAAGCCTTTAATAACCCTCAACGAGATATGATAATTGATCCACTCTGATTCACCAACATTGCCATGCATCAAACTTTATTTTAGAAGCTACTTTGGCATAATGTTATATCAACTGAGCTGAAGATAAAGGTCTGTTCCTCTGTATTCCATGCCTGTGTCATTGCGATATGTCTAAGATCGCAGCTGTCACTGATTCACCAAGGCTTATTTTGATTCTCTGTCACTGTCAGAACTTTCTACTTTGGATAGAAAACTCAATAAAGCCCACTTCTGCTAAAGCATGAGCAAAGAATTTTCCAAGAAGAAGATTTCTTTGTTTGTGTCATTCTGTTTAAATGCACTGACACGTGATATGTCTAAGACCAGCAATACCTCTGAGATACCCGAGAACTATTTCATCCATTTCATCTTTAGGAGATTTATCTAAAAAGCGATTTAAAAGGAACTTAAGTTCAGAGAGCTTTTGTTTTGGATAATAACTATTTTGAATGTGTATGAGGCAGTTTAGATCAATACTTCTACTAGTACTAGATCTAGATATAGAGCCTAGATCCATGTTACAAATAATGTAATATAGATAGGTTTTTCTCCATTTGGTGCTTGTAATAACTTAAGTAGGCCTAGATCTATGTTAAATTATACATATGTAATAAGGGCAATTTTAAGTTATAACATTTTATATTTTGTCTTAGTCAGTACTTAGATGTAATGATGACACAATTTATGTCATCAATACGTCTGAGAACCAAATTGTGTTTTTTTGTTTATTTTATGTTTTCAAATAAGAATTTGGTGCTTGCAATAACTTAAGTTGGCCTAGATCTATGTTAAATAATACCTAAGGGCAATTTTAAGTGACAAAGTTCTATGTTTTGTCTTAGTCAGTATTGAGATGTAATGATGACACAATTTATGTCATCAATATGTCTGAGAACAAACTAGTGTTGTTTTTTTTTTTTTTGTTTTTTTTATGTTTCAAATAAGAATTTTGTTTGATGTGAACAGATATTAACAATAAGTACTCAAAATGAGTTCTTGTTAATGAATTAATATGAGTGTTGAAAAAAAAACCCAAAAAACTTCTATAGCAATTATTGACTTAGATGTAACAGTGACACAAAGTTTGCTTTCCCCACAAAAGTGTTTTAATTTTCAGTTGAATATTTAGACATAATTACACAGTATCTAACTCAATTTATCTTTTGAAAATCAAGTAGGGACATAATTCATAAAACAAAGTTATGAAATATGGCAAAATTTGTGTCATCATTACGTCTAAGTATGTATGACATTGACAATATTCGAAAAATATTGCTTCCTTTCTAAGATGAGATGCTCAACTATCTTTAGAATAATTTTATTCCATCCTTAGGATGCTTGCACTACTAGAAACATACATTTTATGTATAAAAATACAAAATGAAAATTAAGTCCCAAGTTCAAAACTTGACACGACCTTTTGAGAATGAGTCATATGGTGTATATATCCACAAAAAAAGATATAAGATGCAAGATGGGAGATCGGCAACATATTTTTGTCTTGCATCATTAAAAAAAATTGAATGTTTCTTGAAGACTATGATTCTGAATACATGTGCCTCTCAGTCTCATGTCAAACATCCTGGTCTAAATTTTTAAGCAAGAAAAATGAAGAAAATTCACTATTTAAATGAGACAAAAATTACAAAGGAGGGCAAAAAAAATGATCTGTAATCAAATGTAAATTTCCTAGCTTTGACGGAATAAAACTTAGCACTTGAATGAGCACATAGTTACCTTTATTTTCTACATAGTTGACTTTTAACCATGTTGCAGCTGAGAACAGTTCTAACAAATGAAGGAATCTCCATTCAGACATGAATAAGAGCTCTTCAGGGCTGTGTTTAGTCTAACTTTATGTTCGGATGTGAAACAGTATTAATCAAAAGAACGATGCGGAATAAACTAAAAAACAATGGGAATGAATTTCTTAAGAAAAAATACTTAGAATCTAATGGACAACGAGGAAATCAGATGAAACTTGTATGAATTTCATGGGAAAAAAAATCACTTTCATGCAATATTTAAAATGTCAAAAACAAATTTTCTTGACCATATGATGAGAAGAAAAATTGGAACAAATCCTGATGGATGGAAAAAGCAGTGTGAATGGTAGACAACAATAAAAGAGGACAAAGTTGGCAAGACTGGAAATATGACAGAGGCATTAAAACAACAAGGGTTTGAAGAGTTTACAGAGAAATGATTGCAAACGTGACACAAAATCTCATAAAAAATCTTGCAAAAACCAGGAAATAAATTTGTTACAGATTTTTTTTTTTGAAAGCTTAACAACATGGACTGGTTAAATGTGTCTGAAAACTCTTTATGTTTATGCTCTTCATTCACAGGTATAAAGATAATAATGCACCATATCCTCTACAAGGACACATGAAACATTGAAAGAGTTATGAATAGTTCATTTTTCCGGCTTTTTCATGTATATATACTTGAAATTATCTCTGATATCATCCCACAAGGCTCAGATAATGATGAAAAAAAGGAGGGAAAACACCTCCAAACTGCTCCTTTGTGGTTTGACCCAAAAGAAATACTAACTTGGAATGTATATATTTCTGGGTTTCTGTGCACATCATACATAATTCAGAGAAATGAATTTCTGGTCAATCACTTTAAACAAGAATGAAAGCTGTACCAACCAGAATTACGCTTTACTAGTCTGATTCAACTCGTGCTGCATCTAGATGAAACGACAAAAAATGTTCACATTTTCAATAATGTACATTTCCTTGTGGGTTTAGTATCTAAAATCACTGTATCACTGTAACAATTTTCTTGAGGTTTGCTACCATTTTTTTTTTTTTTGGAAAAGGACATTAAGTGAGTCCTGCACATTCCCTTCTGTTAGTAAAAAAATCTGCTTGGTATCTTCATAAAATTTTAAAGTAAATAAGTTTGCCTGTCCACATCTGGGAATCATTTTGTATTTTCATCTGAGTACCTGTCTCTCTGTCTGTCTCTTTTTCCTTCCCCCTCAATTTGAAGACATCAGTTGAATTAGACTTTTTTATTTCAATTTCAACTCTGAACCTTAAGTTCTTTAATTTACTTGTACTTATAAACACTTTTGTCATTCATGGCTCGGTGATGTTGCGGTAAAAGCGATTGTCCATGAAGTCTCCATTAATGCTCTCAGTGTAAGACGATCTGTTTCCGTCTTGGTAACGAGAATGTGAAACTTCATCAGCAATAGCTATGTTGTTCCACATGCGTCCAAGTAGAAAGTTGTCTCTGCCCTCAGGGCCGTGAACTGGATGATGATTGCCTACAAACAAGGGAGATTCCACCACAATGTCGTCTTTGCCCTCAATACTCACCTGAAATGCAGCAATAATAACATATATACATATGCAAGCCTTTTTATTATCCTATATCATTCTGTTCCATGCTTCTAAATTTCAGCATACGTGGATTTACATATTAGAAGTGATGATATTGGCTTCAGAGATGTTTTCAGCTGTGGTTCAATTAAGGGGATAGGAGTTATAAAAAGTAATACCCAAAAAGTAATTTTCAAATTTCAACTCGGTCATCAGCAACATTGTCCCTAGACTCTCCATGTCAACTTTCTAGTATTAACTTTATCACAAATCATTTCTAGTCATTGCAGCCCTAATTATAGCAGCAGAAGTTGTATTACTTTTGGCAGAAACAACAGCAATGGTGGTTGTAGGAAGTGCAATCACAGTCCTGACGGTATAAGCTAACCTTGAACTGGAATATATATCTGGCTTCCATAATGTTACAATTTTCCAGTCCTGAGTCTGGTAGAAAAGGTGGAACAGGAAGGTGAACCTTTCTCCATCTCCGACCTTGTTCACATGTGACATCAAACACATCATCTCTCTTGCTGATGTATTGCCTAAAAGATTGTAACATAGCAAAATGAAAATAAAAAATGGTGTGAAACTTTTGGAGGGATCTTTTTTTGCCTTTTCATTAACAGCTCCTTTCAGTAGCTTTAAAATAATTCTAAATTTTTATTTTATCAATCCAACCTTAGTTGATTCATAGTTGCAGCAGTCACACTGTTTCCTCTATTTCAAGAAATGGCAGATGAGAACATTCAGCTGGCATTGTCATAAGAATATATCAAAGGCCATGACGGGACTATTTTTCTCTTTCTCTTACTGATTTGAATCTGTTATGCGTTTGAGCAAGTTTCCACAATGCATAAGTTTTTCATAATACATTTTGTTTAGGGGAAAAAATATCAAAACAAACAAATACAAACTTCATTTATTTGTAAAAGCAATGCAGACAACAAAGTTTATGCTTGTAACCTTTCTCATTTTCAATTAGATACAACTGAAATGACATTTTGAAGTATTTGAATGTAATCATTACATGACAGGATATCACAAATCATTTTACAAGTGTAAAATTCAAAACCCTGGTAATCCTGAAAATAATTACATGTATCTCTCTTTTCCAGCAAACCCTGAGCTTTACTGCAGTAATGCATGCAGCTGTTTGCACTACTCCTTAAAATCTTGGTATTCTAATCGCATATTTTTCTGTCCTATATAAAACCACTCTGCTACATTTTTTTTATACAATTGATTTATTACAGCCCGGCTAGTGCTAGGCTTTTTACCTCTCACCTAAAGAGCAGTTCATGGCCTTGAGCATTGTACTTGCTTTCCTGAATGAGTGCAGCCTGAATCAAATTGATTTGCCTCCCTGTCCAATTGGTTATTTCCGCATCAATAAGGATATCATCCCCTGGTACTGCAGCTGTTTTGTCTAAGGTGCATTCAACACGCACCTGAGCAAACAAAAACATCACGAGTAATTACGCTCTAATACACTGTTATAGTAAATTTAATAGGACTGAAAAATATTTTCCTTTGAAAGAAAGCCAGCATAGCCCGAAAAAAAATGACTTGATATAATCCAAATCCCAATATGGGAGTGTTCTGAAAAACCAGAATCTAAAATTTTGAAAAATACCAAACTACTTAGATGGATTCACATGTCTATCATGAAGTATTAATACAGTTAAAAGTTATCAGACAAAAAAAGTTTTTGGTTTCGTTTCGTATTGCATTGTTTCAAATTCAGTGAGACCTTATTGGGTACTTTTAACTCACTTTTCCTGAGGTAAAACCACAAAAAAATCTCTTCTTTTTTAAAGTTTTCTCTGAATATACAGAGTCTGGAAGATCAGGACGCCGCAAAACCATGAAGGGCTCACTTGTAATTGTTGTGTTGCGCTCATCTTCGCAGTCAAGGAGAACCTGCGATTTGTGGACAAGTAAAAAAATTATTCACATTGGAATAATGTGGGAAGACCTGCTAAACACATTTTTTTCATGGATATGTCCTGCTTTTATCATTTTTTTCCTTATAACCGCTACCTGATGAAAAAACTCATAGATTAACTTTTTATATGATCAATATCAACAACTATAACAAAAAAAAAAAAAACAACACTACTACTGCTGCTGCTACTACTACTACTACTATTACTACGAGCGTACTACTACTACTAGTACTACTACTACTACTACTACTACTACTACTACTACTACTACTACTACTACTACTACCACAACTACTACTACTACTACTACTACTACTACTACTACTACTACTACTACTACTACTACTACTACTACTACTACTACTACTACTACTACTACTACTACTACTACTACTTCTACTACTACTACCACAACTACTACTACTACTACTACTACTACTACTACTACTACTACTACTACTACTACTACTACTACTACTACTACTACTACTACTACTACTACTACTACTACTAAATGATTATTCAAGGAAAATAGCTTAATGACTTTTGAAAGCCAGGAAAGGTGTATACCTTGGCAAGATATGTGATCTGACCATAAACGCCATTAAAAGTGGAGGGCAGTTCTGTTGGCAGCTGATAGTGGAACCGGAACTGATGTAAGCCCTGACCCAAAGACACGACCTGTTGGTAACCTGTGTCTAAAAGAGGTTTGCTGGATTCCAAGTGAATTTCTGACGACTTGTATACCTGATAAGACAAATTATTGTGAGAACGCATAGAAGGCAAACTTAATGAAACAGCTACGTTACAACAAATATAAATCCAGTGCAGGTCGCAAATGAGAACTATTCCTTCATTTAAAAAAACAACTTTCATCTTATTGTCTCCAGCAGAGACATTTCACAATCTCAGAGCATTGTTTCACATTCATTCAGCATCCAATAAAATGTTGGTTTAAAAGTTCTCTCTCTCTCTCTCTCTCTCTCTCTCTCTCTCTCTCTCTCTCTCTCTCTCTCTCTCTCTCTCTCTCTCTCTCTCTCTCTCTCTCTCTCTCTCTCTCTCTCTCTCTCTTATTAAATTCTGCTCGTTAACTTGATTTTTCCAACAAGCATTTATAAATGACTCAGTTTTCATGAGTCAAACAAACAAGGAGCAAAGTAAGGTCACGATAGGGAGACGAAGAATACAGAAACTGCCCTGAATAAAACATATCTATAGTAGATAAGATATGCTTAGTGATGCTATTAGCCAAACTCTAGTCCTATTGGCTTGTCTCAAGTATCTCCTTTAAGCTAGTATAAAGAATCTTTATGCAAAAATGGAATTAGTTCATAAAAAGTTTGGAAAGCATACTATAAATGTTACGCGACGCCTCTTGAATTGAAAATCATTGACTTGTAATACCTGAACAAATGACTGCCTCCGGCTTTAGAGATTGTAACACTTGGTTATCAAATAATTTTATATTTTGATTATATTCTGACACATCTGCTCAAACCTTCTTTTTCCTCGGCGCCTCCCATGAAACAGTGGCCGTACCGAGAAGGTAAAGAGTGACAGCTCTCACTCTGATTCTTCCCGTGGTGTGAAGGGAGACAATGCCCTTGAGAATGTCACCAGGGATGTAGTATTGGCGTGCTGATGAAGAGCTCCTACCACCCTCCGATGCAATATCCTCGTCATCATACTGAAAGTGTATCAACAAGTCTTCCACCGACATCCCCTCTAGCTTTCTGGTTCTTGAAATGTCGCCAAATGTGTTATGTGGTCACACCTTGAAAAAAATCTTGTTCCAAAAATTTTATACTTTTTCCGAGGAATTAAAAATAAAGACACATCATAAACAGAATGTGACTGAACATATAGATGATAACCTTACAATGGCTAAATCTTGATATTTAGGGATATAAATTGCATACCCTAAATGATTGATATGACCGTCGCTCATTGATGACTTTAGTATATTTTGTGGGTAAAAAAAATACTACTATTCAGACTCATAGATCAGAAAGATACGTAGTTAGTTTTACTCCACACAGATTTGCTTTTTTGTTCCAATCTATTTCTCTTATTTTCCCCGCTAGTTCCATAATATTAGTATATAACTCGTTAATTTCTTCCTCTTCGCCGCTTTATCGACATAATTCTCATCATTAGGCCTATAAACATCATTTTGATTATCATCAACAAGTAAATTCTCTTTCTCCCCCGCCTTCTCCTGAAAAATGACTTCAACAAATTATACAAAACATTGGGAGAGCTGGACTCAGACGGGACAAATGATTGGTTGGAGGAGGGGCGATGCGTACCCAGCTCTCCCAATGTTTTGTATAACTTGTTAAAGTCATTTTTTTCTACAAGCAATCTGATGAAGCCACAATAAAAGCGAAACGTTGATATGTTAAATCTATACTTGTGATGTTTCTTTTTTTTAGTTTCGTGGTTATAAAGTTGTGTGCCTCTCTCTCTCTCTCTCTCTCTCTCTCTCTCTCTCTCTCTCTCTCTCTCTCTCTCTCTCTCTCTCTCTCTCTCTCTCTCTCTCTCTCTCTTTGTGCCTTCCCACCCCTTAATTTCCTCTTCTCTCCCTCCTCTGCCTCTCCATGCGTATGCGTGTATGCATGTTAGTCTATTAATTTTCTTTTTTCGTCTATCCCCCTTCCCCCCCCCCCTCCCTTTTCTTTTCCGCTTCTCCCTTCTCTTCCTCTCTTTTTTTCCCCTTAGTTCTTTTCATCATAGACCTACATAACTTTTTAGTGGCATCGCTAATGATATGATTGAAATCTAAAGTTAACTGACATTAAAAGCTTCTTAAAACAGTGCGAATGAGTTCTGGCAATATCTAAGAAAGCCTAAGATCACCAATTATTCCCCATAATATGTTTTAGGTACTCACTGTGAAAAAGTCACACCAAGAATCTCCTTGTTAACACAATCCAAATGTTAAAGCTCCTCAGAATCTTTTGTTTCTCCAATCACTTTACTAATACTACTTGAGCGTTTATTGTGCGAAAATGGGGTGGAAAAAAGCCTAAGAAATTCAATTAATGATGGGAAAGTTTGTGGTTTCCTTGAATTTGGAATTATTTTTCAAACATCCTAATTCAAAGAATTTACTTTTATAGAGGTAGGTCTACAAAGCAAGTAGCCTATCTAATAGAACCTAGCATAGCAGTGTCTCCCACAGTAGTTTATCGGTGAAACCTGCGGGACAAATGGCTTAAAAACCTTTCACTAGGATTATTAAAATGGGCGTAACCCTCTCTCCTCAACATGTTAAAGCCTAGAATGTTCAGACCTAGATCCGGATCTATGAAAATATTTATAGCCCCTATTCATTCCATGTGGCAATTAAACGCAAGAAGGAGGGGAGGCGAGAGGAGGTGGTGGGTAGCACCACTAAGCCTGTGTTTAGGACGGGTCAAGATAAAGGTACAGTGAGAAAGTTCAGACTATTAGACATGGAGTTAAATAAAATTAAAACGACACAAGCGAAGCGACACATTCAATGAGCACAAAGCGGAAACAAATTTTTGCCTAAGCGTTAAAATACATGTAATCTATTGTATACGTTTACAGTTTCAGCAAAGTTAAAATTGACTTAGTAAAAGCCTTTTTGTTTTTATTAACAAGCAGGGCGGTAAGTAAGAATTGATCATTGAAAGCAAGATTATTTTCCTGACGATATTCATACACACTAATGCATGATTAGGCTATTTTTAAGGGAGACCGAGGCTGACATTCGGTAGTGCGACTTGCACTATCACTCTGTATTGAACCTTAAAATGCTAAATCAAATATATCTTACTACATAGCTTTCATACAAAATTGATCACGAATTTGTCTGACTTTGATGCAAGTCTATTATGTCAAGATGCATACAAATAAAAACAGAAAAAAAAATGTTGGATAGATAATTGTGTTTGCAGGAAACACCCCAGACAGTTACTTCGATGAAAGCATGCGTATGCTGATATGTAGAATGTTGATGTAATCATTGAAAAAAATTCTTTTTATGCTCCCCCCCCAAACCATACACACACATTTCTATCCCAATCAATTAATTTTTTTTAATTTCTAAATCACTGGCGTACTTCCTATTTGCTTATTTTAGTTTGTCTTATCCTCCTCCCCTCCCCCTCTCCTAAAAAAGCCTTATCCTCTCTTTTTGACACACATACACTCTAGTAAACACTCTCTCTATTTCCTGCCTTTCGTTTTCACCCTATTTGCCTACCTTTCACAATCATTGTTCACACCCTCCTGTCCCACTTGTTTACTACGTTCTAATTTATTTTATTTCTTTCATGCACTGCTTTTATGTAGTTATTTATTTTCTTTATAATATCTTTTTTTTCTTTCTCTCGAACTGTAATTATGTAGACTTCTGTATAGAATGCACACTGATGATAAGCATCAATGTGCTTGCATCGGCATGCGTGTTCCAGAATACACCTATGGGTGTGTCCAGTCCTTTTATCAAAACTTTTCAAAGCACAAAATTATTCTATAGTAAAAAATAAAAAAAAGAAAAGAAAAAATATTAGTTCTGGCGTCTCTCAAAAGAAACACGTGGAAAAACACGTGTGACACTACACTGAACGCAGATCTATATCTTATGACGCAAATAGAATTTTTAGAAATGTCTCGGCCTGTGAACGCACTTTTAGCATGTTCACTCTTTCGTCTCAATGCGCTTGTTGAAACTCGGAAACAGAATCTTTTCGTCTGAAAATATTTTTCAATTTAATTTTTCAAATATGTACTTTGCCTCTCTCTCTCTCTCTCTCTCTCTCTCTCTCTCTCTCTCTCTCTCTCTCTCTCTCTCTCTCTCTCTCTCTCTCTCTCTCTCTCTCTCTCTCTCTCTCTCTCTCTCACACACACACAATTTTTCTGACTGCGTGCCCCCTCATCCCTTCCTTTCTCTCTCTGTCTCTCACTCTGTCTATCTGTCTGTCTGTCTGTCTGTCTCTCTCTCTCTCTCTCTCTCTCTGTTTCCCTCTATCTTGACTGTAAATAACTGATGATTAATGTTTTCATCTAATAACTTGTATCTGATCTAGGACTCCCCGCCTTACCACAAGTCATCTTCTGCTTTGGGCTCTACAGCTCCGAACGTCTGTCTCCAGCCTAGCGCTGGTCTCTGATTCTGTGTATAGAGATCTTTTTGTGTTTGCATGACAAAATTTTTCTCCCTCTCCCTTCTTTCTCTCTCTCTCTCTCTCTCTGTCCCTTCCTCCACAACCTCTCTCTCTATGTCTCTCACACACAATTTTTCTGACTGCGTGCCCCCTCATCCCTTCCTTTCTCTGTCTGTCTGTCTGTCTGTCTGTCTGTCTGTCTCTCTCTGTCTCTCTCTCTCTCTCTCTCTCTCTCTCTCTCTCTCTCTCTCTCTCTCTCTCTCTCTCTCTCTCTCTCTGTTTCCCTCTATCTTGACTGTAAATAACTGATGATTAATGTTTCCATCTAATAACTTGTATCTGATCTAGGACTCCCCGCCTTACCACAAGTCATCTTCTGCTTTGGGCTCTACAGCTCCGAACGTCTGTCTCCAGCCTAGCGCTGGTCTCTGATTCTGTGTATAGAGATCTTTTTGTGTTTGCATGACAAAATTTTTCTCCCTCTCCCTTCTTTCTCTCTCTCTCTCTCTCTCTCTCTCTCTCTCTCTGTGTCTGTGTCTCTATGTCTCTGTGTCTGTCTCTGTCTGTCTGTCTGTCTGTCTGTCTCTCTCTCTCTCTCTCTCTCTGTCTCTGTCTCTCTCTCTCTCTCTCTCTCTCTCTCTCTCTCTCTCTCTCTCTGTCTCTGTCTCTCTCTCTCTCTCTTTATTTTCAGTCACTTGCATCTTTAGATCCTTAGATCTAGCTTCGTCTGTCTCAGCCTCTAACGTTGTTTTACTGCTTTCTTTATTTTTATATTCATTTATGTCTTTCAGTCAAATGTGCATCTTTCTTAGATCCGTTAGAGGCTAGTTTGTTTATGTCCTGTAAAAATATGGACTTGATCGTTCTTATCGATTCAACTTCTTAGTCTATTCAAGCCAGCATGAAAGTCACTGTTCCTGAAGCATCTATTTTTGTAGATGCGGTGGCTCAGTGGTTAAGTGCCTGGTCTTGTCCCCGCAAGGCGATGGATGCCGCATCGAGGTGCATGTTCGATCCCTGTTCATACCTTTAATATGTTTCCACGTTGCATTTGTCGGTCTGGAGCTAGATCTAGGTTTGTGGTTTAGTTTATACTCTCTCTCTCTCTCTCTCTCTCTCTCTCTCTCTCTCTCTCTCTCTCTCTCTCTCTCTCTCTCTCTCTCTCTCTCTCTCTGGCACACAAAACAACAGATCTATGATGAAAAGTAGAAGGAAAAGTAGAAGAACATACGAGGGCAGGCTGATAATTAAGTTCCGTTTAATCATAACTTTTTAATTTTTCACAGCATATACATAAACAATACGTCAAACGAAAGCTTAATATCTCAGCTACATACTTAGCACTCTATTTTTCGATGTAGTCACCGTCGCGATCAACACACCGCCTCCAACGTTTCACTAGTTGGCTAACGCCGTCAGCGAAGAATTCAGACGGCTGCGAACATCTGCGATAACTTCCTCATCATTGTCATAGTGATGGCCCTTCAGGTACTTCTTGAGTTGGGGAAACAAATAATAGTCAGAGGGGGCAAGATCGGGGCTGTATGCAGGGTGAGGTAGGGTCGTAAGTTCCAGCTGCCTTAAGGCGTCCTGAGTTTGACGACTGGTGTGCGGGCGCGCATTGTCGTGTTGCAGGATTGAGTCCTTATCACGCCGAATACGTCTGAGTCGGAGTTTGAGCGCTCGGAGTGTTGAAAATCGCTGCACAAATCATCTGTGGCCGTCGGTGAAATGTGGGCATGATTTTCCATGTCCCAGAAAACGGTGAACACTGTCTTGCCGAGGCAACTAGTTCAACGCCTTGGACTTGGAGAAGTTTTGTGCCTATACTCCATCGATTGGGCTTTACATTCTGGATCGTAGTGGTGGACCCAGGATTCGTCTCCAGTCACAATGCGTTGCAGAAATGCTTCTCCTTCTGCATTGTAACGCTCTAAGAGTTGAGTACACATGTCCTTTCTCTGCGCTTTCATCTCTACAGTGAGCTGTCTTGGGACCCAACGGGCAGAGACTTTTCGGTAACCCAGTACAGTTGTGGCGATATGGTGCACTCGTTCTTTCGAAATGCCTACTTCATCTGCAATTTCCTTTTGTTTGACCCTTCGATTAGCTCTAATCATGCAGTCAACTTTCTCTCGATGAGCCGTGTCCGATGCGGAAAGGGGCCTACCCGAACGCTTTCGATCACGCAGAATTGTCTCTCTGGGGTCTTCCCCTTTAAAAATTCTCACCCATTTGCGAACTGCACAGTCTGAAATACACGTTTCAACATAAACTGTCTTCATTCTTGCATGAATGTTTGCAGCAGAACATCCCTCAGCTGCCAAAAACTCGATAACAGAGCGCTGTTTGATGAGAAGGTCATTGGAAGTCGCCATTGTCTCATAAACATGGCAACAACAACAACAACAACAACAACAACAATAATAATAATAATAATAATAATAATAATAATAATAATAATAATAATAATAATAATAATAATAATAATAATATAATCTATTGTGATCAATCTATTTCCATTATGGCCAAGTTTGAGATTCCATGCAGGTTTTTCGATAAACGGTTCAATGATGTCCCAATAAGACCATAAAAGCCTTGTTGTGCGAAAAGAGCGTAAGATTTCGCTAGGTTTAGTTGAATAAAATAACCCTCAAAAGAGTGATATTAAGAGGGAGCTGCTCAAAAGTTTGAAAAACTGGACACATTGACAAACTAATTTAATGACTGAGTTTTAAAAAGTGGCAGAGGAAAAGTACGAAATCCGGATTATTGGCGTATAGAGAAAAAAAAATTTTAAAAAACCCAGCCGTGAACAAAAAACTTGAAAAATCTATAACGAAAATTGGAAACTAAGAAGGACGATCCAAACCAAATAACGTCATAATTCACTAACTAAAACCAGAAGGTAAAATCTAAATAGACAAATAAACATTAAAAGAAAACTATCGCTCAATTGTCAACTTCGAGCGTGTTCACCGCCTCCCCTCCCACAGGTTAATGAGGACACGCAGATGTCCAGACTGAGCTAAAACTTTTTTGTCTTTTCGTTTCAGTGGTTGCTAGGGTCGTCCGACATAATTAGTTCTGGTCACAACAAACTTCCTTTCCATGACAACAAGCATAAAAAGAGCACCGTACCAACAATTTTCCTGGCCTATATATACAAATTTATAAATTACGTGGTTAATTTTCTACTGAGATTTCAGCCAACAAAATTTTCAAGTTTCTCAACACATAAAAATAACGAAACTAAGACAGTTTTAACTAAATTCCGGCCTGCAATCGGCACCTCCCCGCTATGGACTAAGACCGTGAGCGAATACCCAATGCTCTGTGTCAGTTGTTGTTCATAACAAGTCAACTTTGTGTTTCCCTCTGACTCTTAGTGCCTTTAAGAATGGGATCAGTGTTCCAGTGGGTAAACTTCTCAGTCCAAACAATGGGCTGTCATTCTATTCTCAATTCTTTGAGGTTGTGCATTCAGTCATGAGTCCCATTCATCCTGTTGATGAAGTTGTCAACAAAGTAACAAACTCCCTTGAACTAGTGAAGAATGATGAGCAGTCTCCTGTCAAGGCCAAGAGGCTCCATTTTCTTACAAGACAGCTTCGGCTTTTCTGCAATAAGACTTTTACACTGCAGGATTACTGTTTTGCTATTGAATCCTTTCCTCATTGCAATTATGACCAGTTGCGTGACGTGTTGGTACTACCAAGCAAAAGAAAGCTTCAGGCAGTGATTTCAGCGACAGATGTTAACACGGTGTTAGGTAAAACATTTCAAAAAACAAACTCTGAACAGAAACATTGTATGCTCTTAGTGGATGAGGTCAAGATACGCCCAACTGGGGCCTTTTCAGGGGGTGTTTTGAATGGCATAGCCAAAAATGACCCGTACAGCAAAGCTACGTCAATGCTCTGTGTGATGGCTAAATGTTTGCATGGAGGCCCCAGTGTAATGGTGTCAGTGACCCCTGTCCACAAGCTAACAGCTGCATACCAATTCTCCATCGTGAAAGAAGCTGCTGCAATGATAGAGAAATCAGGAGGATTTGTTTTAGGGTCCATGACAGACAACCATAAAATAAACCAGCAATATTGCAAACTGTTCAAGAGGAAAACAGACTGGGAGGCGGAACATCCCTTGGACAACCAACGTGTGTGGTTTTTGTTGTTTGATTCAGTCCACATTCTCAAATGTATAAGGAACAACTGGATCACAGAGAAGTGCCAAAAATTGTCCCTTGACAAGAGAACTGTTGGTTCTTTCTCTGATGTAAAATGCTTATATGATGTAGAGAAAGACAATGTACTGAAATCAACACCGTTGACATTTTCAGCTGTCTTTCCGTCGAAACTCCAGCTCCAGAATGTTCAACATGTCCTCAGAGTGTTCGATGAGCGTGTTGTTGCATCGCTGAAACTTCGAGGAGCCCGCGACACTGCTGAGTTCATCCAGCAAGTGTTAAACTTTTGGAATGTTGTCAACATCTCTGCGAGAGGTCAGGACAGGAGGCTGAGGGATCCATATCGATCTGTACAGGACAAAACATCAAACACTCTCCAGTCTATGCTGAAACTGTTCCAACAGTCTGCATCAGGCCATTGTCCAAAAAGAGTTGCTTGTCTCACTCACGATACAAGGAAAGCCCTGATTCAGACCACAGAGCCGTATGTCAACACTTGTTCTCTGTTGGTTTTAATTATGTACTGCTACGAGAACTTCAAAGCGACAGAATGGAAGGTGAATTCTATGTATACAGACAATCAACAGGAGCCAATGCCTTCATGCAAGCTGGAGATGTCTTTACAGCCTTCAAGCGGAGACTGGCCCGTTTCTCTGCATCGTTCCTGGAGTTTGTGGACACAGACACATCTGCAAACATGTCACACAAATGCAATGGTATCATCTTTGAAGATGCTCAAGTAATGGAGATGTGTGCAGATGTGAGTCTCTCGCCAACTGAACTGAACGCATGTACATATGTTGCGGGTTGGTTGGAAATAAAATGCAAGGATGACCTCTCATTTCCCGAGGATCAGCCTCTCCTTGGTGATGGATCAAAAAGCTTCATTGACGAAGTGTCTCGGGGTGCCCTTACAGTGCCACATGCCTGCACATTTGACTTTGTAAAATGTGCATTATCCTTCACAAAGAAGTCAACACACAAAGTCTGCTGCCGCAACAAACTGATCAATGTTCTCTCCACAATCAACATCTTCTTCGACTTTGGAGAATTTTCAAATAATCTGTTGAGACGCCTCGCAAACGTGCTGCTCCACGGGTTACACAATTTGGAAAAGGATCACCAGCAGAACTCAACACTCTACCAGACCTCCCTGAAAAAGGCGCGACTAGCAGACTAATTCAGAACTACATTGAAATGGTGAGTGAATTGAGTAAGTTAATTATCACTGAATGTGCTGTGTCGCTAATGTGCTCAGTTAAAAAACAAATAGTGAGTGGAAATCAGAACGAATTTTGGTGCTGCGCGTAAATCCTTTGGACACTCCCTGTTATCGAACCAAAAGCGAAAATGACATGTAAAAGAATAGGATGCACTGAGCAGTGGTGGCGACAATCAAAAGAAGAGCCCATTTCGTTTCCTCGGATGTCGCACGATGGGTTCGTCGGGGTCACATGCTGTTATCGAAACAGAAGCGAATCGAAATTGTAAGCACAGTGTGGGAGGCAAAATTACTCGGCTTAATCCTCATTAAAGATTTCAATCAATAACTATGGAAAGCAGTTAGCTCAACTATGCCTCAAAAATGATTTTTGTACATGTATTTTGAATGGTCGTACCAAAGGGGGTGAGGATGATAACGTATGACACGCTTTGCAAAAAATGGTAAAACAATAGTTAATTATTTAGTTTTAAATAAGGATCTCTAATAAAATATCAGTTATTTCTCTATTATACCAAGAGCGCATATCAAAGTAGGCAAGATTACTAAAGCATAGGAGGCAGCACCTCAGCTCGAGTGAGTTAGTATGGAGCATGATGCTAAATTCAGGCAGGATAAGCATATCATAGTTTGAGATAGAACATTCCTACCGGCAATCAGTGATACTTTGTAGGATGAAAAATCGGCATAAAAGTGGAGAATTAGTATATAAGGTGGTAAGAAACGCAGTGTGCAGCGGCGCAATTGTGAAAGACGAATTTGAAGAAGTTAATAAACTGGAGGGTTACACTCCCCTATTATGGCTGGCTATACAATTAGATTTTTGCAGGGTCCCAAAGTGGGCGTGGCACATCATGCTTTTCTAGGCATTAACAAGTCCTGTGGATGAGTACGCCAAACATTATCTCAGCATTGGCAACGCAGAAGGAACCCGAAAAGCAGATAGTGCGGAAACCTAATTTAACGCAAGGGTTTAACAATTAAACTAAAAGGAGGGAATAAATGACTTCGAGAAGTGGCAGTTCTAAGGATATAATTCATGATCAAAAGGTAATCAACAATCAACGTTTACATCAATTAAATAAAGGTATAAAAGTAGAGGACTTATAAGACAGACGAGAAAAGATGGGGAAGTTATAGCGCAAAGGGTATGTGTATAATTAGGTATACATAGCAAAACACCCAACACACAACTGCAAAAGAATATCACTCAGTGGCCAGTAACTGCAGATAATTTGTGCGGGCAACAGTTCAGGAACTCGTACTTATATGCTAAGCCCACGACGCGATCCAACTACGAAGATCCAAGTGTGATAATCCGGAGACGACAATTCGACGAGAACGATATTAAGCGATGGACTCTGCAAGAGTTTGTAGAGTTCAGCTAAACGCCACTCAGGACTGACCAGGGGAGACGGCAGTCAGGACGGGCAGGAAATGCCCACTGGAAGGAGGTAGGCACGGCAGGCGGGCTGACCACTTCAGGGGCAACCGGAGACAGACGACAGGGGCGGACAGGCCCACACAGGCTCATCAGGCTGGTTGATGTTGGCAGGCAGCTCAACTAGCTGACCGCAGACAGGTGACGACTGCAGTAGTATCGTACAGCGACTAGAAGAATGGCTTGTCGTTCTAGGGGTCAACAAGACCTGATAACAGATGATTGGTCGAGGACGCTCACCCCAAGGTGGCAATATATACGGTTTCAAATAAATGGTAATAACAATAAATAATACTGGTATAAAAATTTAGATTTAAATTTACAGGCTGGAGTCGAGGCACAGTAATTACTTGATCTAGACTAGGTACGCCTATTCAAGGGCAAATTTACTTCTAAGCAGCAATCACTATTACAGAAATGCTATAGGAGTCTT
This sequence comes from Elysia crispata, assembly GCA_033675545.1. Lineage (NCBI taxonomy): Eukaryota > Metazoa > Mollusca > Gastropoda > Plakobranchidae > Elysia > Elysia crispata. Next base: position 1,010,204 of record JAWDGP010002817.1, on the reverse strand, counting down.
GGTAGACCTAATAACACTGACTAGAAGGCAAGTCCTCTGGAATATACTACATTTGACTGCGAACATATATCTTCACACCTAAGGAAGCATAATAGTCTCTCTTTCTGTAAAACTAGCCCTGCTCGACGAGTGCTACAAAAGCAACTGCCTTAACGAAGAAAACGAAAGTGCTACGCTCAACCCGAGGTTACTAGCTCACCCAAGCTCATACACGGGATATCACCACACACACACACACAAAGCCTCACAATTTCACTAGAGCGTGTAAATCTTTTGCACTGTCACGATTACTGTACAATACCTAACAATTACTCTGACATGCAAATGTTTGCGCAATCATCATTAATGTGTAATAATGTAGTAATTTCTGTTAACAGCATCCTTCCTTTATTTTATAAAAAAATAAACATTTCTAGTTTGTCTTTGCTTCTGGAGCGTCCACATTGTTAGCCCGCAATACTTTCAGCACGTGCATCGGTCCCTGCACAGTTCGTCCATAGAGCAATCCAAAGGGAGAGAACCTTGATGACTCTTAAGGAAGTTTGCGGTATGCGAATAAAAAAGCACTAAACCGTGCCTCATGATTCTCTGCTCCGTACATAGTTTCTTTAGCATAAAGTTAAATGTCCCGTAGGATCTCTCGGCTAGGCCACTACCATTGGAATGATACGGTGTTGTTGTCAATTTGCGAATGCCCAAAAGAAGATTTATTTTTCTATGCATTCTGACACGGGCTGAACTCACTAAGTATTTCTATTGGAATTCCGAACTGATTTAAAGTATCGATCAAAGCTTCCACCGCACTAGGAGTGTCACTCCTCTTGAATGCGATTGCCTATGTTTATTTTGCTACGTAATGCACCAAGTCATGATATATCGCTGTCCATTTTCACTTGGAAGAGAAATCCACGCAAATCTGTAATGAGATATAGGCCACGCCTAAGTGACATATTCTGCAATAAAACCTTCAGCATCTTGCTCTTAACAACAGTGCGTAGCATAATTACATACATGTACCACCCCTTCTCCCCCCCCCCCCCCCCCAAAAAAAAAAAAAAAAAAAAAAAAAAAAATGTTAGCACTTGTGTAGGAGCGGGGATGGCCCGGTGGTATACAAATGACCAACGACAGAGCTTTGGGTTCTTGTAAGGTCTTGGTTAAGTCTTGTCTCACTCTTTCGATCGTCTCATGGAATGAAGCAAGGATGCAGTGTCTAAATATTTATTTATTCATTAAAGTCAAATGATCCGGATCTATAGTCTAATGTGATTATGCAGGCTTAGAAAATATTCAAGAAACCCAGGAAGACTCAGTAAGGACCATACAAGGTCTACAAAGAAATAGGCACACACCTTTATAATTGCGGGACAAAAAAGAAATAACAAAACTATTATCAATTCAACATATAAACGTTTCACTTTGCCTTTTATCTAACACTGCTGTATTATTTTTGGCGGCAGAGACCCAAATTGCTGAGGTATATTCGACCATGGGTCTGACTTCTCCAGTGTAAACTTGTTTCAGTATCTTGGAATTTTTTTTTCAAAATTGCCATTTCCTTTAGGACCTTCGCACTAATTTTGTTGATATGCGTTTTCCAAGTGAGTCTTTTGTAAAAGGTGAGCCCCAGCTAGGAAAGTTAAGTTCTCACAGAGTGGGAGTTTTTTGTTCTGAAGAGTTCGTGATGGGGTGTCTGTTTTGTTTGACAGAGAAAAAACTGTACACATTGTTTTCTCAGCACTTATCTTCAGGCCTCAGCCTTTAGTCCACCTCTCGATTTTGTCTATTGACTAAAGGACTTTTAAGAATGCTGTGAATAGATGTTCACTGGTCATCCAACTAGCAAAATCATCCGCATGCTGGGTATTTTAACACCTGGCCCTACTTGGGTAGAAATGTCATTTACATGTATGAAGATGGTGAAGAGGGTTGGAGATATAGTGCTACTCGGAGGTAGGGGCCTACCCCATTCACAAGTTTTATTCGGTTGCTGATGTTTCCATTCAGTTTGACTCTGGCTGTTCTGTTTTCTAAAAATAATTTGAATCGTTGGTACATATTACTTGCAATTCCACATTGTATCTTTTTGAGTAGTGACCCCTGTCTCCAGACGCTATCAAAGCTTTTGTCATATTAAAAATTCTGCCACAGTCTTTTTCTTGTCTTGGAATCTGTTCTCCACACTTTGGATGAAGTATGTGAGTTTTGCTCTGTGCTTCTGTGCTGTCTAAATCCTGTTTGAAATGGTGAGAGAATGTTGTTTTGTTCTAAATGCGCCTGTAGTTTGTAATTTATGATCTTCTCCAAAATCTTTCCTATGCAACTAAGAATGTTTATGGGTCTGTAGTTTTCAGGTTCTGCTTGTCTTTTCTCTTCTTTAGGATTCGGATAATCGTAGATTTTTTTCACAGCGTGGGCACTTCTCCTTGTTTCCAGCTGCAGTTAAAGATGTGAAGCAGGGTTATTCTGGCTTTCGGTCCAAAGTGCTTGATCATTTCGTTCATAATCTGGTCCGGAGGCTTTTCCGTTTTTAGTGTGTGGATACTGCGAGATAGTTCATGATGTGATATCTCATCCTGCATGGCTGCTAAGTTTCTGGCTTTTCTGTACACGTGCTTGATCTTAGCTCTAACATTAGAGTCAATTTCCTTTGTTACTGAGATCTTACCTATCCCCACGTACAATTTGGCAAATTCGTTTGCTGCCAGCTTCCCCAAGACAAGTTTTCCATCTTCCAATATTACAGTGTTGATTGTTGTGGGTGTCTGATCATCATTTAATGATTTTGTAAGTTTCCATAATTTGGTGGTGTATTTCTCAAGATTTAGCTGAGCTGTTTTCTGATGCTATGTTTGTCTTTGTAGTTCATTTTTCTTTATATAGTGCACTGCCTTTGCATTGTTGTGAGCAATAGTATTTACATCATTTGGTTGTCTATCCATCTTTTTTTTTCTGGCTCGACTTATGTTTTTGTGTAGTGTTTCTAGCTCTGCTATCCAGTATGATGAATAATCTTTCCTCTTGCCTGTTGGGATGGTCCTCAGGACTGTGTCATAAATTATTTCATTGAAGGCTTTAGCACTTGGGTGTAAATTGGTGGGGAGTTCAAATTTGTCAATTGCATATTCTAATTCTTGTGTTAAAAGAGGCCAGTTGGTTTTTTTTTTTTTTTTTTTTTAATTCCACCTTGGTCTAAGATTATTTATACATGCACCTTGGTTCTGTTCAGTTCGTATATTGACTATTACAGGTCTATGGTCATTTCTGTCTAATTACCCGCAAACTTCTCGGGTAATAATTTTATGTATGTTATCTGTAGCCACGGCAAGGTCTGGAGAGCTTGTTGTTCGACAACCGAGGAAGGTCAGAGTTGGGAGATCATGCGGCTTATTAATCAAAGTGAGCTAATGTTCAATCATCCATTCCTCTATGTCGTCACCTTTTTTGTCTATGTTTTGATACCCCCAACTGGGGCAGTGTCCGTTAAAGTCTCCAACTGCCATCCAGTTTTCAGGTTTAGTTGAATTATGATCTTCGGTTACATCTGTGTCAGATGGTGGAGAATAGACATTATAAATTTGAAGGTTTCCTGATGGAAGAATTATTTCTGCTCCTAAAAATCCAGTGCTATTGTCCTTTGCCAGTAAAATCTCCACAACCGGAATATCATTTCTAATTAATGTGAGGATGCCTCCTTTTCTTTTCCCTTCCCTATGCTGCTCAAAAACCTGGTATCCCCGAAGTGAAAAGCGAATTTCGTTTCTGAATGCAGCAGACATCGTTTTGTTTTTCTTTCAGAAAATGAGCAAGCGCCACTTTCCTCGATACCACCCCATTGACATTCCAGTTGTGGAATCTTGATTTTGTTTTGACAAGTAGTTGTACTCGGCCCTCCCCTGAGTCCACAGGCGGAATCCAAGGCACCAGCAACATTGAGTAGGCCCCTTCAGGGCTGGGGACCTGGCGTCACTTCCGCCAGGCGACCGTAATTGAAAAGAGACATGACCATTGTGGGTTAATGCGCATACACGCAATTCCTCCACACCCTTAAGGTTGGTGTACTTCGTCTTTGGTGAAATGGTTGTGTTTTTTGGTTCCCTACAGGATTTTTTTGCTTTCAGGCATTGCGAGACCACCCTAACCGTTAGTTGATTTCAGTGCTGAGATAATATTCGGCGTATTCATCCACAAGACTCGTTAATGCCCAGAAAAGCATGATGCGCCCACGCCCACTATGGTACTCTGCAAAAATCCTAACTGTAACGTCAGCCATAATGGGGGAGTATAACCCTAGTTTAGTAGCTTCCACACTGCGTTTCTTAACAGCTTATTACCAAGTTCCATGAATTCCTCATTCTTCTGAGATTTGGTGTAATTGCAAGTTCTAGACCCCCGGTTGTGGCACAGATGTGAATCGAAGTCTAACAATATAAACGTCAGGATTGCTAGATGTTACACGTCGTTCATATCCCTTTATTAATAAAACGATACAACATTATTGTAGTATCCTAAGGCTTTTCACTCAAGAATTAACTGTACAAATTATAAACAATCTTTAAATTGATCATCGCTTCCAAAGACAGATTGCTTTTCAACTTAATAATTTCAATAGCATAAGGGAACAAGGACCAAAGCCAAAAAGGTTTAAATTGTTTGTACACGTGTATTTGAATAACATTCTGCTCCCTCTCCCTCCACCTTTTTTTTTTTTTATTTTTATTATTATTATCTTTTATTTCTTCCCCCCCCCCCCAACCACCACCCTCTTTTTCCCCTTTTCTTCTGTATTTTTTTTCGCTTATAACGAATTACATTTTTTTTCCTTTTGTCCACGGTATTTGTGGCGCAGAGTGACACAAATACTATTTGAGATCATAGTGATCCTCATGACTTCAACCATCCTATCGTCTTTTCTCACAACACTGTCAAAATCAGGCAAAAGAAAAGCAATAATTTACAGTCGTCTTGGTGAAGAGAAAGATGAGGATAGATAGATAGATAGATAGACAGAGAGAGAAGAGAAGAGAGAGAGAGAGAGAGAGAGAGAGAGAGAGAGAGAGAGAGAGAGAGAGAGAGAGAGAGAGAGAGAGAGAGAGAGAGAAACGGGGGGAGGGGAGGAGGTCTTCGGAAATACAAAAAAAAAAAAAAAAAAAAAAAAAATGAAGATTTAATAAGGCGTATAGAAATACATGTATTACTTATTAGTCTGAGGTGTAGTCATCACCGAATTAAGTGAAACAAACACAAGTACAACTGCCGGAGCTCCGATGTAGAGAAAAAGGCTACCAAATAATGCCACCAAAATAAATTTACCTTTCAATCATTTCGGGCGTATTCCAAAACATTAAAGAATGTTTGTGTGTGATTTGGGTTATTTTACTTGTTCGTTTTGCTGACCGTGCTCAGTGTTCACCCAGGCTAAATCTGACAGACAAGTTTCAAAGACAGCCTTGATCTAGTACTAACTAGATCCACATACATACCCTATATTATAATAACTTGGCAATTCATGATTGGCCAAAATTTTCAAGTGTTAGGTATAAAAGCTCTGAAAGTGAAACGGAACATACGTAGATATCACAAAATTGGATATGTAGGCTATCACTATAAATTATCTAGATCTAGTCTACTTTTCGAACTTAAGCTTTTGATAAATACATGTGCTTTCCAGTAAGCGTCAGCCTACCCTTCACTACTGTACCGTACATAATTTACTAAAACAAGCATCAGCGTGGTGGACCATGGTTGCTAAACTAAAAATGCGAAAAACTAATCGCTGATGTCACGAAAGGAAAACAGAAAGTAGCTGGCTCAAAATGTAGTAACGTTAGAAGATCTAGATCTAGAAGTCTAGTCCACCTAGATTATATTATTGTAGATTTAATGTATGATATGATTTTTTGGTCCCATTTATGAAAAAAATAGATATGATGTATTCAGCCACGGTAAAATTGTAATTTCTAATCAGCGTCAATCTTGCCAGATCTCTATTTTGGGTTGGCTAGTGATTTGGGTTAGGTCCTCGCAGAGTCAGATCTGCTGGGAGGCTCTTGATTTGGTGTAGAATTAAGGATAAAATTGCGGATATTGGCCCAACTTCGCAATTGAATGTTTCCCAACTAAATTGAAACTTGCAGTTTAATGGGATTTTAGAGCAACCCAAGTATGCTTAGATCTTGAAAAGTATTTATTTGCGACGAATAAACCCTTCAGTTTCGTGTTACTAGATCTACAAGTTTCGAATTCGTCGAGAAACATTAAGTTGTGAAGCCTAACGTGAGTTGGGCATCTGCAAATTTACCTTTTTTCCCACTCTCCAAGCCACTAAAGCAGTGTGCTAAATTGTTAAACTTAATGAGGGTTAAATGTGTCAACAAGAACTAGCCTTCAGAAGTTATTTTTGTTAGTTTGTTGAATTTCAATCTTTAGTTAGGCTTACACATAATTTCTAAATTTAGATAAAACAAAAATCAACAGAAAATTACTTTAAAGTCAGTAATAGTCTGTGAGCCCTCTTGATTTTTGTGTCCACCAGATTATCCATATCAAGTTAAGCAATGAAATGTTTGAAATTATATTTTGGCTGACATGACAAAGACAGCTTTAAATACCTATTTTCTCACAATCACTAGAAAAATGACAAATTTATGTAAGTAAACTCAGTGTAGATCTTGCATGATTATAAAATCAATATAGCGAACATGTCTAGTAGACCTATTCTGTACTTGGTTTGTCTTAAAACCCCTGACTATTAAGACTTTTTTAAAAATAAAAAAATAACCCCACTAAACCCACTTAAAAGGCCAGCTGTCGGGTGTTTTAGATAGTTGACTATTATTTGCACAGGTGATCCTTCACCTGGGGATTCATGAGATATGCCAGGTTTAGTGAGCTTCGTTTATCTCAAGATTGGTTTGCTGGAAAAAACATCAGCTAGAGCAATAACAGTGTCTTTGTTTGCTCTGTGATGTAAAGTTAAAAGGAGAGGGGCGATAAGGAACAGATGGGAGGTATATAGAGGACATTAACTTCAGACAATTAAGGCATCACTGCATGCCTCTCCTTCCCTGGTCACCCTTCATGACAACTTTTTGATATAAATAATGCTCTCATTTTAAAAATTTAATGTTCATATTATTATTTTTAATTTTTCCTTCACACACAAAATTAAAATTTAGAAAATCTTTTAAAAAGGCAATATTCATTTTCAACACCTCAATCACCCTGTGAATATTTTAGCTTGAATCCATATAAATAGTATACAAGCCATTTCAGTTTTAAAGCATGTTTCTCATCCCTGTCTCTCCCACTGCATCCATTATAAGAAGACTTTAAGTCTAAGTTCTATAGATCTAGCACAGTCATTTGTTAGGTGCAGCTGAAGGCCAACCTTTCCTTCTTCATTTCTCCCTGGCACATTATTGCATCGACTAGTCATCTTGGAGTAAAATTCAATCCCAACACGTATCCCCATTCAATTTTTCTGTCTCCGTGATGCTAACACAAAAGCAAAATCCTTAATCAGACTTCATCCCCTTCCTAAACCTATAACCCTTTATCTCCAATCTTCAGTTTTAACTGTAGTACATGTAATAGCGACACTGAAAGAAATAGATGCATGTATTTTACTAAGGAGATTTATTGTTTTCTGATGCAAAATAAAAGCTAATAAACATATTGCTTTCTAAAATTAGATTTTCTCTCCATGAAAACTCCTTTAATTTGGTCTTCTTTGTGCCATTTAATCCATGCCTGCAGAAGGCACAGAACTTTACAACCCTATAGTTTATAAGAAAGAGTATAATAGGCAACTCTTTTTTATAGATCTAGTATAGATCTCTTTTATTATTGGAACATCTATGGGCATTTAATTTAGAAAAAAAAACTGCAAATTAGTGACTCACTGTTTTATTTATTATTTTTTTCACATCAAGTGATTCTTACCCCTGCATATTAATTGATTCTTGGACTTGTACTGTTTTCTTTTATACTCTTAGAAAATGGAAAAATTATTTGAATATTTAAGTCCAAGCAAGCATCAGTCTATGATAAACCTTATGATTATGTAATGGCTTTTCAATCAAGACTGTGACAGCCTCTGCTCAAGCCAATGCTTGTGATGTAATAAACTTGCACATTGTTACCAAACTTTTTTTCTTTTGTGAGATCCAAAGCATATAGCTCAGAAAACAAATTGTAACTAGAATAAATTTTGAGCTTACTTCCACACAATTTAATCCTCCTTTTTATATTGATTGAATTGTAAAAAGAAACGATAACCTGTTTCTATGCCTTAATCCAAATTAAGGTTGTATGAACCAAGATCAGATTTTGGTCTTTTCTGAAAATAGTGCCAACTTAAAATGACCTAAATGGACAATTAACAAAGTGAAGGTGATGTGGCTCAGGAAAAGATTGAAAGATCAGACTCATACTGAGATTAATGCTGCATGGGAATATTTTTTTCTGCAATGTGGAAACAGAAGAAAAAAGGAAAAGTCACTTTAAAATTTGTTTTATGATAAATTCATAGCAAGGAACTCTTGAAACCTAAAAACATGCAGCAGATGTCAGAAAAATCAGTTTTGGTCCAATTTGGACGTGCTTGGCTAATTCTGACTTTTATGAACCTCATGGCACCTGCAAGTGTATGTTGCCTCTACAGCTTTCAACATGAATGGGATCCTTTCCATCTGAAGTATGCACGTTTCAGCGAATCAGAACGTCTTGGAATGCTGGAAGCATCAAAAAATATGTTTCAATTTGGGTATGACAACTACATGAAGTATGCTTTTCCTGATGATGAGCTGGATCCAATCCATTGCAAAGGCCGTGGACCAGATCATGAAAAACCGTAAGTTAATGAATTTTAAGTAAAAGTAAATTATAAAACAAATTTTTAACATCCATGAACAAACACTTTAACTAGGGTGAAGTGTATAGGTTCTGAAATATAAAGGGAAACCACCATGGCATGGCAAGGCATGGCAGTTAATTATAGTCCAATCTTGAGATGACCTGGCAGAAATACAGTTTACCCTTTGGTATTTTGCAGGATTTTCAGTAGGTGTGTTGGAACAAAATCTATTTATGTTATTTGTGTTATTTTTAGCATATGTATAGAATATTATTTTATTATATTATTATTATTATTTTTTTTTTGCGTCTGTCCCCTTTAAATGGACATCTTGGTTCATTCATGTAGACTGTAATTTACTGGTTGTCTTCCAGACATCCATAGGGTTGTGATTCTTTGTTTTAAAGTTGGACCAAATAGTATACCTTATGTTTACAGGGAGAGGGTTTTTTAGAATTTGGATCTTGTTAGACATCCATTAGCATAGGAAACCTGATCAATATTGCGCATTCAGAAAAAAAAATTAAAAGATGGGATGCAACCATCTTTTGCAGTTGTTTGATCTTAGGTTAAAACAATCTTGTCTTAAAACCAGCCTGAAACTTTTAGTTGACTATACTATTTTTAAATAATTTGCTAAGATCAGCAGGTCAACTGTGTAAAATGCATAATGCCTTGCAATCTCAACTGTTGTATATATGTACTGTACGAATCCTAAAATCTCTCTAGATATCACTCCCATACTGATATTTTCTTACTTTTTTGGATATTTTGGAACTCTTTGAAGTTTGCTGCAGCTGGATCAAATTTAAAGAAAATTTAGAAATGTAAAGGAAAGAAAAAAAGAACAAGTTTATATATGGCAACTTAAAAAAAAACATTTGCATTTTGGAATCAGGACCAAAAATCAAGATGAAATAAAAAGTTTGAGAGGAAAAAAATAATTGATATTATTGCACTATTTGAAAAAAAAAAAAGGTCAGTCTTCAATTGGCCTCTGGTCTTTTATTGTATTCTATTTTTGAATTTACTTAAGTATAAGCTTAAACCACATTTAAAAAAAAAATAAACCTGATGACTTGGCGAAAATAAACAAGTATTTCATTAAAAATAAAAAAATAAAAATGTGCAACTGCTTGTACAATATTACAGAGGAAAAAAAAAAATTAATGCTGGATTTTTAAACATGCATTGGGTTTATCTGTATTGCTGAAGCTTATAATTAATCTAGATCTAGTCACAATCTGTATAACAAATGTAAGACAAATGAAGAATGACAAGTTAATAATATGGCTTAACCTGAACGTTTCTACAGTTATTTGTTGACATTAGTGGAACAGGTGGATATCTTGGATATTAAACAGTATAGAAGCATGAAATGTGTGCAAACGAAGCAAAAGTGGCGTTTACATTCACAAACGCTGCCCCAGAAAAAGGCGATGATGACAGCTGTCCTTAAAATACTAACCAATCAAATCACTATTATTTTCCTGCACTGCGCAGCATGTTTTCCATGACAATTTTGTCTTTACACTGGAGGAGGTCAAATTTCATTTAAATTTTATCTTTTTCAGTTTTTCACTCCATTTTAGTTGAAAAAAATATTTTTTTCTTTATAATTATATTAAAAAATAAGCATGTGTTTGTTTTAAATTCGTCATTCGATTTGAAAATTGGAAAACATTGAGAAGAGTCTATCAAATGTTATTGAATTCATCATTACAAATTTGGCAGTAAAAATTGATAAATTGATAATAGTAAATATGTGATGAATTTTCAAGTGTAGCCTAAATACATAACTTTTCTTGGCAGATCAAGATTCAGTAAACTTCATTGAGTGGTATTGGAGGCGATAGCATACAGAGAGAAATCAAAGTTGCCGTTTATAATAAAGATTATGTGTAATTAAGTTTTGTCCAGAAAAGCCAGTCATAAGCTTGAAACTTGCAACATTGGCAAAGAGCTGCACTCAGATATATTGGGTGACTTTGTGCTTCTGTGGTGAAGATGATTTTTTTTTTCTACCATATAATTATAAAAGTCTGGATAAAAACAGCCGTTAATAGACAATTTGTTCACTCATAAGCTATAATGAAGTGAGAGGATGGTTAATAGCCAAAAAGCCATTAACTTTTATTAGATGTTACGTAACTAATGAGCCTCATATATTGCATATGGTTTTTCCAACCAAAAATACCTTGTGGTCTTCTATTGTTTTATTCTGTGCTTCTTTAAAAAAAAAAACCAAAACAACACACATGCAGTTTTGAACACTCAACTTTTATCTGTGATAGTATAATAATACTAATGGAGTTTGAGCCTTCATATATACTGTATATGTGTGTGTGTATATATATATATATATATATATATACACATATCAGGGAAGGTTCTCCACACAAGTTAGTCATGCACTGTTTGTAAGGTGTTTAATGCCTTACAATTTCAGCTCCAACCTCCGTGATGGGTGCTTATGTTTGGTATGCAAAATGACCTTGGATCACTATATTGTGGACAGGCTACATCAAACATGAAACTAACAAATTTCGAACACAGCTGAACCATATCTGAAATTGATCCTAACATTTTATTTTTTTCTGGTCATACAATTTATATTTTTATTTTATTTTATTTTATTTTTTTGCACACTTTCAGAGACAACATAAATATCAATGATGCCTTAGGAGACTACTCACTTACGCTTGTTGAATCTCTTGGAACTTTAGCAGTGAGTTGCATTTTTACTGAGTTTTGGCACTTAAGATGACAGAAAAATTTATTTTAATCAATTATAGAAATATAAAATAAAGCAGTTATTACAGCCCATTTTAAAGCTGCTGGGGCTCAAAGTCATCTTTGGTATGTATATGATTTGTTTCGAATTTGCCAGAATTTTGCAAATAAATTAAAATCAAGTAAATATAGCTGTCTTAAAACAATATGAGTTTATCCTATAGATCAAAGACAAATTTGCATGTGCTTCTTTCCAATTATTATGTACAACAAATCTTGGACTCAGCAAATCACTTCCATTGAAATTAAAAAAAAAATTTCTTGGATCTAAGATTTATTTTATCTAAGCTATCTCAGCTTAAAGTGCTAGAAATAAACACAAGATTATTTTCACAATTAAAAAATTTCCCTTACATGTATTTAAGCAGAATCTGTGCCAAGGCCTGGCTGGCAAATGTTTTTGTTCCAGTTTGCTATGATTCTCTTTGTACACTTTGGTGTGTAATTTACATTCTGCAAATAATTTGGAGGACCTTAAATACTGATGGATATAAGATTCTGCCTTTGTTAAATCCAAGGTTCATTCAACATAAGTAGATTTTTCAATAAGGTAAAAGAGGGGAGAAGTTGGACATTTTCCCACAGTTAGATGATAGCAAAGATCCGATGATCCCAAATTGTTGGATGCAATATTCACTTCATTGACATTTTACTAAGTATTGTGACTTCAGTGTGGGGAGTCTAAAGTTCCTTGACAGCAGTTTCATACTTCTATGAAAATTACATTTAATTTTTACTTAAGTTCCATAACAAACTTGAAATGTTCCAGCTACTGTTCCAAATGATTTTAGAGATTCAGCAATTAAATCAAACCATAAAGGTATTTTGAAGATTTATATATAAGGCAGGTTTGAAAAAAATGAACATCTTTCAGAAAAAGAGGGAAATAGGTCAAAATTTCTTAAAAGGAATTGATTTTGAACCAAATTTGAACCGCAGAGTGTTTGGTGTTTATATAGTTATCTAATTTTTTTCTATATCGCCGTTCACATCCTAATGGTCTGACTTGGAATCCTCAGCTGACTCGCGTATGTTTGCTGATAGTCTCCTCCATTATATTCTATCTTCTGCTACTGACCTTATATAGTAACGCTATTGGATAATGTGGCTAAAGGATAAAACATGTTTGATTACTGTTCTAGCAAAGAATCCCTATTTTTCATGCTATGTTGGCAACTGTGACTGTAGAACTCATTACTAATACTACTACTATCTTCTGGATAGAATGCTTAATGCCTTGATAAGATTCTTTATTAAATGATGCCAGAAACTGTGATGAGCAAAATCTGTAATACTAATAATACACAGGAACACTACAGATAACTCAATCATGTCAAACGTCCAGGAGACACAACTGTTCTTTTTGAACTGATTTTGTAATGAAAGCTATCTTAAATTTTTTTTAAAGAAACAGAAAATATTCCATAATATCAGAAATAGTATTTGAAAGACAAAGAGACACACAGTCTCTACTCATTATTAATATTATATCGAATAGTCTAAATACAGTTTAATGTTTTGTAACTTGAATATCTCAAATTTTCTGTTGATTAATATATTCTACGGACCCACTTAATATTCATGAGGTCACTTGAGATAGGCTGGTCACGCTCGTGGAGGCTCATTTTTGCGTTGGTCCGTCCAGGAGCTCACACTGTTTCGCTCTAGGTCTAGATTCTTGCGAAACGTTTGTAGAACTTGTTTCAGGTTGAATGTTCTTGTGCTGTTTTCAAACGTTGAAACGCATTTTTTTTCTTTTCTTTTGGCATCTCATTATTTATGACGGTGACTCATGTAAGTATTTAAGAAATACATTTTACTTTCTACCCTACAAGATCTGGATCTCCCTTATTCAGGGCTGAATGTCACCACCCCAGCTGGTTTGTGACGTTCAATATTAACACCAATAGATATCCTTGCATGTTAGGTATACAATCATATTGCATGCCGGTAATTGTTCATTTCATATTCCTCTGTTTATTACTAACGTTAGGGATATGAAAGTTAAAATGCTGATGATCTGTGTCTTTGGGTCTTGACCTTATTTGAGTTCAACTATAGCGACAATCTTGTAACAAGACACTTGGATCTTTCCTTCATGTTCCATTAAGCTTTGATCATCAAGATATTATGCATTGTGCCAAAAATCTATGTTTAATCACTTGCCCCGTCGCAAAACTAAGTGCATATGGAATCCAAAATCAGAAAGTCTACAGAGTTTCATTCTTTCTGTCGCTCTTTCTTTCTTTTTCACCGACACCCTTGTCGGGTATTTCTCTCTTCCTTTCCTCGCAAAACCATTAACAGTCATTTTCTCACGATAGCGAAAGAGCTCAGGTACCACACCTTGTAGCGGAGACAAAGACATGTGTGCATTTGTCTTCAGTGACCTCCACACAGCCCGTCAATTCGTCATCAGTACGGTCAGCTTGGGACAGGCCCGTCACGGCCGGCCGGTGACCTGAACGTGAGGCGGCATTTTACCGTCCCTCAGAAGAAACTCAATACCAACATGTTTGAGGTGATCAGCTTAGTGGATCCGCTTGCGATGGGTGAAGTTCCTAACATACGCAGGCACACACACACACACAGAGAGAGAGAGAGAGAGAGAGAGAGAGAGAGAGAGAGAGAGAGAGAGAGAGAGAGAGAGAGAGAGAGAGAGAGAGAGAGAGAGAGAGAGAGAGAGAGAGAGAGAGAGAGAGAGAGAGAGAGAGAGAGAGAGAGAGAGAGAGAGAGAGAGAGAGAGAGAGAGAGAGAGAGAGAGAGAGAGAGAGAGAGAGAGAGAGAGAGAGAGAGAGAGAGAGAGAGAGAGGTAGGTAGGTCTGATACAAGCCCCATAGGCTGACACTTGGCCTTGGTTTCTTTCCTATTTAAAGTTAAGACACAACTGGACCTGTCTTTCTCTCTCTCTCTCCCTCATTGTTTCAACTGATTAAGAGCTGCAATCTTGTAAACCTAACAACTATAATCATATGTATTTGTTTACAACACTTGATATGCTTATTTACTGTATGACTACAAGAGACAATTTCATATTAGTGCAACCGATTTAAATGCACCAGTTGTTTAAACTGCCCCGAATGCTACAGCTTATGTGCTTCGGTAAAAAAAAAAGTGCAATTCACTCAGTTGTCTAGACTGCTTCCGAATGCTACATATTTTGTGCTTCGGAAAGTCTCCAAAAAAAAAAAAAAATGCTTTCGCATGCTACATTTTCTGTGCTTCGGAACATAAAAGAGTGAAAGAAAGAAAATGCACCAGTTGTCTAAACTGTCCCGTATGCTACAGCTTATGTGCTTCGGGAAACAATGTGCAATTCACTCACTTGCCTAGACTGCTTCCGAATGCTACATCTTTTGTGCTTCGGAATATAAAAAAAAAAATGCTTTCGAATGCTACATTTTCTGTGCTTCGGAAAATAAAAAAGTGAAAGAAAGAAATTGCACCAGTTGACTAAACTGCCCCGTATGCTACAGCTTATGTGCTTCAGAAAAAAATGTGCAATTCACTCACTTGCCTAGACTGCTTCCGAATGCTACATCTTCTGTGCTTCGGAATATAAAAAAAAATGCTTTCGAATGCTACATCTTCTGTGCTTCAGAACATAAAAGAGTGAAAGAAAGAAAATGCACCAGTTGTCTAAACTGCCCCGAATGCTACAGCTTATGTGCTTCTGGAAAAAAAAATGTGCAATTCAATCAGTTGTCTAGACTGCTTTCGAATGCTACATCTTCTGTGCTTCGGAACATAAAAGAGTGAAAGAGAGAAAATGCACCAGTAGTCTAAACTGCCCCGAATGCTACAGCTTATGTGCTTCGAAAAAAAAAATTGTGCAATTCTATCGGTTGTCTAGACTGCTTCGAACGCTACATCGTCTGTGCTTCGGAATATAAAAGAGTGAAAGAAAGCAAATGCACCGGTTGTCTAAACTGCCCCGAATGCTACAGATTATGTGCTTCCGGAAAAAATGTGCAATTCAATCAGTTACCAAAACTTCCTCCGAATGCTACAATTTATGTGCTTCGGACCTAAAACATGCATGTTAATCAGATGTTTAAACTAGTCCAATCAACCAACGGTTTAACCTACTTCCTATTACTGCAGTTTATGTATGTGCTTCGGATAAAACCATGTATACGGCTTATGTGCTTCGGTTAGAAACATGCTTTTTAATCAGTTGTATAATTTACTTCCGAATGCTACGGCTTCTGTGCTTCAGATAATAACATGCTATTCAATCAGTTGTTTATACAGTTTCCGAATGCTCCAGCTTAACTGCTTCAGTTAGCAACACACAATTCATTCAATCATTGTTTAAACTGAATTAGAAGGCTACATGTTTTGGTGGTGTGATAAACATGCAATGTCATCAGCAATGTAATAGATTGCCTTTAAATGCCAAAACTTATGTGCTTTGGTAAAATCATAAAGCTAAATTGCTCCTCGATGCCTCATATTTTATGCTTCAGAAAGAATCAAATCGAAACATAAATAATTCTAAATAATGCAACCTACTTGCTTAAAAGAAACTTTTGAAGAGATTGAATTGCTCTGTTGACAAAGAATAATCATTCTGGTTGCTTATTTCACAGATGCAATAGAGCTCATTAAAACTTGTCTCGAAGTAACGTGCCACTTCATCTAGTTACTGAACATGGCAAAGGCTGCGATTTATGTATTTCAGGAAAACCTTGGTTGGTTGAGAAAGGTTTAGAGGCTACAAGATTGTTCTCTAACATAAAATTCTTTGTTGTAATTTTCAGATATGGAGATTATACGAACAAAGGCAGACCGTCAACAATAACAGTCCTGTCTTAATACTTCCAATGCTATCACGTCCCAATAATGCTTTTTGTCCGTCCGCGGTTTGATGAATTAATAAATACGTTACATTTTTGTTGTGGTAGAAGCATGGATAAAGAACTATGAGTAATTCAGCTGTTCTCTTCTGTATATATTTCTCTATACTTTATTGTTGTTATTATTGTCATTGAGCTTTCTTGTCTTCATCATGGTGGAGCTGCAAAGAATCGAGGAACAGTTAATCCTTGTCACGAGAATGTTACATGTGGCCGCAGAATTAATAGAATCATTTGATGCCAATGAAGAATGTCACCAAGGGACTGCAGACACAGACCCAGGGCTTATGCATACTTATTTCTGAGGTTTCGCAAGAAAGGCTTACGGGCCCTGAGCTAGACTACGACGTAATATTTTCAGACTGACCGACCCATTTGCATAAACTCTTCCCAACCAGCGGTACGTAGCATAATCGCTTTTCGCAAACATGCTAGCCCTCTCATCGAGAACGTAACTGTTATGTAAAGGTTACATGACGACTGCCAGCGATGCTCTAATGCCACTGGTACTGAGAACTAGCCTGGACCAGGTGCAAGCGCGTTGTGGAGAATGTGTTTCCACTGCATGCTCACACAGTTACATTACATAACAATCATATAATCCGAGACAGTTTTACCAGCAGCAGCAGATTTCACTGGTCTAAACAGCTGACCAGACTGACCAGGCCTAACACTGGCTTGCGGCTTCCGATGTAAACCACGCAGGCCGATTTGCACTCGTCACTAGGAAAACCATGTGGTAGTTACGTTATGACTCATGCTTACGGTACATAACTCAACTTGCGAAACATGGCTATTTTCCTCAAAACGTACACCTGGTCGAGCCCCAACATTCCTGTCCGATACCTCATCTTCTGGCATCAGACGACACGCCCCCCCCCCCCCCCCAAGTGGGCCCGTCGTTGCCTCAATCATAAATGCTGCATTTTAACTTATCCGCTATCTCTGATAGCATCTCTGTTCTGTGACCACTGACAGGTGTGTTCAAGGTGGCTCAGATTGAAATCAATCATGATGTAGCAGAAAATATCAAGAAAGTCCTGGCCCACCGACTGGATAAAGAGATGAGAGCAAAGGTGGAGGTTGATGTCAGAATTCGCTCCAATTTTGAGCGGATATAAGTGCTGGAATGAAACCCTGCAATCTACCAACAAGAATCCTCAGCTGTCAAAGGACATGACAAGGGCCTGCAGGATGTCCAGAAAACTCTTTTGCAAAAGCCCTGGCACACGCCTGGTCGAAAGCAGGTGACAGTAGCAGTACTTCTCCCTTTCCACAACAACTGCTGGCAGGTGCCATTGGCATATATGAAGATGCTTCACACCAGCCAGACAAGAACCGGCAGCGCGCCATTAAACATATCCAGAGAAAAAAATCAAGTTAAAATCAAACGTATTTGAAACTGAGGCTGTGGGGAAAACGATAGACTTAGAAGAAAATGTCATCACTGAGAAATGCGCACTGAAGTCGGAGACTTTATTCATACTGTTTTTCTTTTTTCTAAGGGGGGAGAGCACTTTAGTGCCTGATGATAGGAAGTTTAGGATGAATCTTAATGTCTAGAAACCCAACAAATATGTTATATCTAGTCAGTTTAAGATGAAAACTCTTGATACGTGTCCTTCAGTAGATGCGAAACAACTGATACATGACCAGTTTAGATTTAAAGGATGCTTATTTTACGCTTCCTATTCATGAATGCAGCACAAAGTTTGAGTTTCACAAAATTACATACACTTTTCATGCATAACCGCAAAGTTTTAAAGATTCATTAAGGGTTTTCATCAAAATCATGAAACATGTCTTGGATTATTTTAGGTTACAGGCATACATTTTACGGTTTACATTGATGATATATACCTTCAGGGCGCCTCCTTTGATACATGCAAAGAACGTACAGTACACTAGATCGCTCATCCAACCTTTCGGATTCACATTTCGGACACATCCTCTCTTATTCCAAGCCAAACTTTATTCCACTTGGGGTTGGGATTAGGCTCTAGAGCCATGATGGTATCATTGGGCAAAGCGAAAAAGAACATACTGGTGAGCCTCACCAATAAGACGCCCATTAAACTGTCAGCTGGCAAGATTAATTAGCTCACTGACAGCAGCTCCTTAGGGTCAGTTATTTCACAGGGATATGGCAATGACGAAAATACAAGCCTTAAAACATCAGTTTTATAATTTTGACCAATGCATCACACCAGAATGTAAGACTGAAATGTGATGGTGACTCCCTGAGGGAATCAGTTCCATAAAACCAGGGAGCATGCCTAACCCTCATTTTTCCTTGAATACAGACTCCTGCACATTGGAATAAGGGGCACACCTAGGCAATTCAGACACTAGTCAATAATTTTGGTTCAACACAAACCAAAAATTGCACAGCAATGCTTTAGAACTCAAACCAGTTCTCATGGGATCGCAAAGCCTTTGCAGCCAGTTTTATAACTGCCACATTCTTGTTCACATCCATGGCATCCCACTCTTCAGACCATGCTAATCGGCTCAGCTATCATGTTAAACTCTCCTCTCTTTGATTCACCCCAGGAAGCCCATCGAGAGACACCCGATAGCTGATAGACTACACATGATGACTTGTCTCATTTCAGGCAGAGATTAGCAAAGGATGGCGTAGAGCAAAAAGTGTTACACCATTATGCCAGCCGGAGGAAAGTCTACACACTAACAATATAAAAGTTATTTCATAACATTTGTCATATCAGAAAAAAGGACTCAGGATCAGGGGGCGCAAAGTTATTGATGTACTTTTTGCAATATATGATAGATAGCAGATACAGCTATAGTGATATCAATTCTGCTTAGTCAACAGTGTCCCTCTTAGTTGACATTGACTGAAAAAGTAGACAACTATTGAAATTCTTTATGAAAGGTGTGAGTTCCCCCCCCCCCCAAATACCTAAAATATAAAAGCATTTTTTGGATGTTTCGGTAATTCTGAATTACATTAAATCCATACTGGTGATGATATCGATTTGCCTTAGTGTAGACTCTGTCTCAAATCGACCATGCTTATTGCCCTCACAACTGGGCAACGGGTGCAAACCATCGCATCACTTTATTTAACTCCTTTGTCTGTACTAAGTAAGGAGCATCTCTTGTGCCAGACGATCTTTTAAAAACAACATCACCACAGAGTAGGAACGTTTTACTTGACGCGCACAAAAGATTGTCGTCAATCTGATAAATATTTGGTGAGTGCAATCTCTCCACGTAAGATGGTTAGTCCCGAAACTATTAGTAGATGGTTCAAAGTCAAACAGCTCCTGACAGAGGCACAGGTTGATACAGTCAAGTACTCCGCACACAATAGCAGGGCTGCTGTGGCCACAAAGACTGCGGTTAAATTAGATACCGCCAAGGTTTTAGCTTTCGTTGGATGGAAGTCTTCTCAGACTTTTGAACGTTTTTTACCGCAAACCCAGGGAGTTGGAAATAACATAATGACGCGACTCAGGTAGCGGACTCAGATTGTTTTGCTGCAGCGGTTATGAGCAGTGATGATCTTGAATAAACCATGACATTGTTAGTAGTTGATGTGAATGATGATGATACATTGATTTGAAAGATTAGATCATTGAATATAAATTTCTAGATCATTAATTTACTTTGATCCTGATATATTGATCTGATAGACTAGGCTCGTCAAATCCAAATACAGTGGGTATCAACACAACTCTCCTCCCAGTACTTTGCCTACTGCTGCCTCACACGCAGAACAGGTCTATGCCATAACTAGAAACCTGATAGCGGTAGGAGACCTCTACGTTTTCAGAGCCGGATGCAATATCTTGCTTTTTCTATTACTGGACTTTTGTCCTGTGGCTAGATACAGTTATATCAATCATTATATCTTATGAGTGTATACTGCTATAGCAGATTCAGCTAATTCCCATGCAACGTCATGATATTTCCACACCAATAAATTCTGGTCCAATATATCCTGTGGGCTACACATTTAGGCCGCCCTTTGCTTATATCAATATATCTTATAACTTAATACTGCTACAGCCGAATTCTGCTAATTCCTATGCAGCGTCATGATGTTTCCAAACCGATGCATTGTGGACCAATATGTCCTGTGAGCTGCACATTTATGTACTACCTCACTTATATCGAGGTATCATATCATTTGCAACTCATTATTTACATATCAACTATCGTGTTATTTTCAATTAATCCAGCATATTCCGGCAAGGCTAAATAAATGCTATGTCATGATGTTTTATAAGAAAGTCAATGTAAACTGTGAGTTTGGCATTTATGTCACCTCTTTTGTACCTAGATATACTATATACTAGGTTAATACATTGGCACACGACAGGCTTTTTACGGCGTTTTACACATAATGTTTCAATAGATTGAAATATTACTGGTGGCTTGTGCACGTATACATACACACGTGTTAGTCGAAGATTATACATTTATACCAGTCTACTTGAATTTTAATCTGTTTGCAATTTAATGCTTATGAACCATGATGTTCACTATCTAATCTTCAGTATAGAACTTGTCATTTCCTTTTTCGTTCAATATGAACGAATTATTTTATTATCATCGTATCATGATGACTTTGTATATAAATATATTCTTATATCTTCTGATATAATTATCTGATAGGTTATACTGCAATCTTAACATCTCAACAACATGTTATTCTGGATTCAATTACAATGTAATTATGTGTAACGAATTTTTTCACACGATATGGACAGTGGCACATGGCCCTGATACTATAAGTTGTGTTAACTATTATGTCTTTGAAGTCTCAAGTGACCTCATGAATATTAAGTGGGTCCGTAGAATGGAAAGGTAAACGATACTTACCAGGTTGAATTTTGCTGTATATTCTACGGACCCATTAATATTCATCGTGGTCAATTGCCCTCCCTTGTCTATGTTGATTGCACCCTCCCGTACGTATTTGTCTATAATGATATGTCAGCATCATAGACCACATTAGAATCATAATACTTAACAACTTTAAAGTGTGAGCCTCCACGGGCGTGACCAGCCTATCTCAGTTGACCTCGATGAATATTAATGGGTCCGAATATACAGCAAACTTCAACTTGGTAAGTATCGTTTACCTTTCCAGGGCCTCATGTTTTAAATTCTTCAATAGGAAAAAATAAATTATTCAGAAGAAAACAAAAGTTTGTGGTTCCATTTTTTATGCATTTTTTAAATTGGTGATTTGAATATCTATGTGACATTGGGATAGATGCAGCAAAAACAAAAAATCCTTTCTTAAATTTGTGGTGGAACGAAAGAATGCACATACAGTATTTTTTCCTGGTTAAAAATATCTTTGTTAAGTTAAGTGAGTTTTAATTTTCCAAAAGATTCTATTTTCCGGTTATGATTAAAGTTTTGAAATTTCAGTGTCATGGACAACACCGAAACTTTTTAACTTGTAATATTGCAGGTGATGGGAAATAGCTCTGAATTCAAGAGGGCTGTGAAGCTTGTAATAGACCATGTCTCTTTTAACAAAAACAGTACTGTGCAAGTTTTTGAAGCAACCATTAGGTATGTATTCTAAAATGATCATAGTACCAATACCAAAGCGGTACAATTTTTTCGGATGTCAAATTTTGCTGTTCTGCTTTATTTCATGAAGACTTCATTGAAGAAGCTGCTGCTCAGCCCATGTCTTAAATTTTTGTGAGACTTCTCATAGCGGGTCTTTGGATTGTTGAACATTGCATTTTATGAATATTATTTGTTTCAGTCTAGAGAAAAAAATATCATTTTACTCACTATTTTCTATGCAATTAAAGTTTTAAGAATCATTTGCACCAGTTGAGCAGCTCATCAGCTTTTATCGTATTGTATTTGTGATATAATTCCAAACCTATGAAATTGTTAGACCTTATAAATATTGTTTGATTGTCATCAAAGAGGGCTCATGAGCCTGACATAGTTTACAAGAGATTTGTTGCTTTAGAATATAAAATTATCCAATTTCTACTATTTATATCTTGAAGTCCGCAAAATAATATTTTTCCTCTCAAGATTAATTGTTGTCTTGTTTCTTTTTTTTTTCCGTGTAATTATAAAGTTGTGTGCTTGTCCCTTTTTAGCTTCTGTCTTTCTGTCTATCTGTCTTTGTCTCTCTTTCTCTCTCTGTAAGAAAAAGGCAAAAACACCACACCTGGAGGACAAATTGGCAATTATAAAGGATTCATAAAGACTAGAGGACAGGACTGTTGTTTGTAATAATAAAGTAATTTATAAGATCACATGCCTGAAGAGAGCAGAGGTCATAACAAACGACTGCTCTGTCCTACGTTCGAAACACTTGTGTAGGACATTTATGGTAAGATCTTTTACTATTATATATATTTATATATATACGATTATTTATGTGATTTCCCCTTTATTATTTTCCATATGTTCATATTAAGTCTCCACACCAATCTATTGAATAGATGTGGGTTGCAAGATTTCTTTGCTCATTGTAGAATGACTTGAAGCATAGGCAAAACATAGGTAAAGTAAATTGATAATGCTAATTTGTCTCTTAAAAGGAGATGAAGAGCTCATCTACACAATGCTGGATATCATATACATTAAAGTTGTGAGATACCCATGGTACATTACTACTTTCCAGAACAAAACTAAAAGGATTTCATTTATGTTATTGGTTTAGGTCTACTTGTATTGTGTTTTTTTTACGTGGATAGTTCAGATGGCAAGTTATGTACAGCCTTGTTTTGGTCATTATGATAACTCTATAAATAGACGTGTTTCGTTCTCCTCTATTGATTATATTTTAATTTTGAGTGCTATAGAGTTTCCTAATTTTTCTTTAGATATTTCTTCAAAAAGAAAGCATTTATGTTATCTACTTCTAACTATTTACACAGAGGAAAGAAAAGCATTTTTTGATGACTCAGTCAGGAGTTAAAATTGAAAAATAATCCCTGCTTCAATTTATTGTCTCTATAATGTTGATAGAAACGTTTATTAAATATTTAACTTGAAATTTGAAGAAAAAGGCACCGGTCATTTAGTTCAAACTGTTACCTAAAGATCTGACGCTTATTTGAAAAGAGACAAACATTTATAACACTTACAATGTGAAGAGTTTTGGTACTGCTACTAGTCCAATGCGTTTAAACTTTTCAGTTATTCTTTTCCAGGAGCTATGAGAGTTATGAATTGGATTTTCACTTTGTGTTCAAGGGTTTAAAACTTAAAAAGCAAAAACTAAAGCAAATGTTGGTTTATCTTTTTTCAAGAGTACTTGGGGGACTACTGTCAGCTCACTTGATCATTGTTGATCCTCGAAACACACTGGGTGATATGAACTTACCTGGGTATGACAATGAGCTCCTCAGTCTGGCCCATGATCTTGCTTCTCGTCTGCTACCCGCCTTCAGTGAGACTGCCACTGGTATACCATTTCCAAGGGTACGTGCCTATTATTGCTTGAATCAAACATAATCCTGAAAATATAAACATACAATAAATGCAACTAAAAAGATCAGTATGTAAAAACAATTTCATCTGGAATTATCTCTTCCTTGCCTGGAGTATTCTTATACTTTGTATTGGAAAGTCTTAAGTAGGCTGTGCTTAAAGATCTCCAGAAGCACTATGTACTTTAAGATGATATGCTTTCCTGGGGCCCTTGAGGCTACAATGCTGTAATTTTGCTTTTTTCACATTTCTTTTTGCATTTCTTTATAGTTTTTGTTGGAGATCTTATGAACTACTCTTGTGCATTGCCATACATGATTTTTTTGCTTTTTCTTCATTTTATTATTTATAGTTGTTTCTGTGAATTCAAATTTATACTCCAGGTAACCTTGGATAAAGGTATTCCTTGGAACAGTATCAATGAGACATGTACATCAGGAGCGGGGACACTTGTGCTTGAATTTGGTGTGCTAAGCAGGCTGTTAAATGATCCTGTATATGAGTCGGTGTCACGACAGGCTGTGAACAAATTGTGGCGGTTACGTTCAAACGTTACAGGTCTCCTAGGTATATCTGTTTAACATCTTCTTCTTCTTTGTGATCGGTGTTTGATAACTATAAGCCTACAGATTTTTGTAAATTTTTCAATGATTGCATGTGTTGGGAGTTCCGTTCTATTTTTCATTCTTGATTATATATTTTTAGTGAACAAGAATTTTCGAACAGTTTATTTTAAAACCTGCTTTAATTAAATACCCAGTTTTTATTGTATACTAGCAATTTTGCATTTTCTGAGGCTCATAGCAGATGACTGGTTACAGTATGGATTTAAATTCTTTGATCAAAGATCAAGCATTTATCAAGAGAGGTTAAGTTGACATACTGCACCAACTATGCCTCTCTGCCTACTGGTTAACTTATAATCAGAAAAAGTTTTCAAACATAGAACAAGACGTATAATAGTCTTGAGAACAAAGGTGGCCTATAATTGTAATTTTTTTCTGAGAATTCAAGTGTACTTGTAATCATGTGTAAAGTGATCTTAAACAGGAGTGGGAAATAATATGTATTGTTGAAATATACCATTTCACATGGGTGACAACCTGCACCTTAATTGCTTTATATTAATTATTAACTCTGAAAGCAGAGTTTGAAAAGCACTTGTAACACTAGCTTTTCATACAAAAAAACAAAAGAAAAACAACATCAACAAACAAGCAAAGAAAGCTCAAAGGAATTTGCAAAAAAAAAATATCTTCGCATTATCTAGAAAAAGAAACAGTAAGATGTTTGGTAAGGATGAAAACTTTAAGAAACTGAGAATTCAAAATGGCCTCATGGCATATAATCACATTTGACTCAAATATGTGTATATAGGGTGAGCATAAATACAGGCATGAAATATGGAAGAAAAGAATTGATTTTTGATAATAGAACAAAACTAAAAGGATTTCATTTATGTTATTGGTTTAGGTCTACTTGTATTGTGTTTTTTTTACGTGGATAGTTCAGATGATCATGATACATGATAATTGATAGTTATCCCAAATTTGAGTGGATATTTTTATGTAGGTCCTTAAAGTAGCAAAGAAAGAGGTAAATATCTTATTGCTTTGGAATCTAATGAACAAGGTTTGCAAAATCATTAAGTCAGCAGTGACCTGTGCTAGGGGCCTTACTTAAAAGAGACAGTCAGTCTGCTGCTTCGGGACTTTACATCTTCTAGTTGAACTATGGCTATTCCAACACAAAGCCAGGGTTAACTTATGTAAGTTTTAGGCATAGGTGGTGAGGAGCCTAATGTGGAAACACTCAATCCCATTGTGGTTAAAAAAAACCAAATCCAATCATTGTTAATAATAAAGTCTCACACTCAAGTTATTCAGTGTATATTCAGTGCCACTCAAGTTTCTATACCTATTTTATAACAGTAGAATACCATGCCTCTGCTATGTGTAACACTCATTATCCACCAGTTTTTGGATAATTCCATCAGCATAGAAGCTTTTTAGATAGCCAAGTGGAATTGACAAATGGGTCATCTGACTACTGCCCTGCAAAAGTTATCAATGTTATGGACAAGAAAAGTTAAAAAACAGGATATAGCACTCTAGAACTTTGTGAGGGCAAATTGGCCTGAATTCAAAGATTCATCATAGGAGGAACTCAAGAGATTGAACTTAAAAAGATTTGAACTCGCGGGTATCAAATTTTTTATTCATATTACTTCATTAGACCAAAAAGCATGTTCCAAAAAGCTATTCAAAACTGTACAAGCCCTTTGGGAATGAAAATATCCAACATGGATCCACAAAAAAGGCAAAGCATGTGGGAACTTGGAATTAGCTCTCACCATCAACAACAAGTTGCTTGCAACAAAGATTCAGCCAATATCAATCAAATAGCAGGTTTTGTTAAAATAAATAAAAGTAGGAAGAAATCTGTTGAAGTATGGACCAATCCTATGCAAGAATGAATTAAAAAGCTTGGTAACTCCTAAGCAACCTATGTGGAAAATTGATTCAACCTAGCCTTTATGCCAAACAACAAAAAAGAAAAAAAAGTCATAAAAATTAAACAAGAAAGTCAAAAGCAGATGCTAAAGAAACAAAAATATAAATGTCAATTGTCAAAAACAACAGATTATTTACTGACTCATTCATACCAATATTTAAGACACAAACTTTTCATTTTAATCTAGGAATTTTCTATGTAAGAAGATAATCAAGATAAGTAAATTAAATGGAACTTGTGGAGGATTTCAATGTTTGTGATTGCAAAAATTAAATATGTTTGTGGCCGGAATGTGAAAGGACACGTGTACTGCTTTTTGAGTAAAAATGTAGGAGTTGCCGAAGAAGTTTCTTTTTTGATAAATCAATCCTTTTTGAAAAAAACCCCTGGAAAATACCAATGAGAGTAGGTGCTATTCAAACTGATTTGACATGTGGTTTTAAAAAGCAAGGAAGAATAAAAACAACTATTGTACATATTGTAGATACACATGTCCCATCAACAACTTTTATTAGCACCAGTCAAAGAGGCATAAAGATTTTAGGTCATTCTCCAAACTATCTTTTTTAATTCTCAAAACCTGAAGTAGCATTTGTCTTTTTATGGGAACGGCTCAGAAGTTGAAAAATTAAAACTCATTCATAGACCTATGTTACTTAGACATATTTTACACTCTATGAAAAGAAAAGATTAGATGGAAATCATAGCAGAATCCAAATGAACTCTCTCATTTTACAGAAGTAATTGAGTTTACACAACAGATATTTCTAGGGCTAAAAATGGAAAATATATATTTTCAGCAGATTAGCTGAAAAGTATGATGGTTAGTGGAATTTTTTTCTGATGTAAGCTCATATTTCAGTGATGATAAATGTAGTTGTATTTTGCAGAGTCAGATCCTATTTTTTTTCTCCAATGGAGAGCAGGCCTTTTTTTATGCAAAGTTGCAGCTGATCTCTTGATTTATGTGAGGAAAAAAATAGCAGCACAAAAGAACTAAAAAATGAAGACAACAGGAATGAACTTTCATAGACATATTATGTATGCAGAAATATGTCTTTCAATTCAAGTCCATACCTGGATGTTTCTTTTTTTCCTTTTCTTTTCCAAAGTATTACCTAATGCACTTAATATTTTAAAAAAAATATTATAATCATCTTTCCTCATACATATATATATACACCTATTTGCTGGATCATTTGGGTAAAAGAAAAATAAATTAACAATCTTTCAATAGGTAAAATAAACTCTACAATTGATTAAAAAGGTTAAAAAAGAAAAATTCAAAACTCTGAAGATACACTTAGGATGAAAAGTGTACAGATTATGGATAATAAATTTATACCATAATAAATATGCCTGTAATTTTGATACATATTTTAAGAGTACAAAAATAAATCATAAATGAACTGAACTCTGGGCTCCTGGATTGAGCTGCCACCCTCCACCTGGTCTCCCAAAAGGGTTACACTACAGTGATGGGTAAGGGCTAGGTGATGCCAATTTCTGCCTTCTCTTTTATCAAGCATATAGTTTTGGCTATAAATAAGATAAATAAGAAGATTAATGGTTTACCTCATCTAATTCCAGTATTCCTCCATAGTTTGCCTGTCCTGCCAGCAAGTGATACCCCTCTTAATGCATAGGTACATGTGACATTCTACACACCATATACCTGATTTCAATCTTTTGTTTACGTTGTCAGTGTAGCTTACTCCAGGGTGAGTTTTTTTTGTACTTCTGGTGCTTTGTTTCACACACAAAACGTGTGATCTGTAGAAGCATCTTTGGGAAATTTAGGGAAATGTAGACCGACGTTCTGTAGTCTTGTTGTCACCTCATTTTGCCTGACTCTCTGCCCACAATTTCTGTGCACAAAAAGAGCCAGGTTAATCTTTTGTATGAACCTCTTGAAGGTTGCGCTGCTTTTTCTGAAGATGTGAGGCTGGATGTGTGACATGATGACAAAGCTATTATAGATTGCTCACATGACAAACTTCATAGAAAGTCTTTGGGGCCAGCGATAATATCGACGTGTGCGGTGAAGATGGCACATTTGGTCGTTTTTGTGGCATCCTCCCATTGTCGTTTTCCCCACTAAATCTAGCACAGTTATCTCTGTCACAGAACCATCTTTGTTTCTAGGATTCACTTGATCAGTTTTAGAAGTGTCATGGAAATCTATATTATAAAAGGCAACTTTGATTTCTTTCTCTGCTATCTCCTCCAAAACCACTCAATGCACAGTGATAAAGTTTACTAAATTTTGATCTGCCACGATCATTGTCCCATGCGGTACAAAAATTTAAGAAACAGTCATGGAATTAGGCTAAATAATGCTTTTGAAAGTTTATTATATTTTTATTGTAATTAATTCATCAAAATTTTTTGCCAAATTTGTTATGATGAACCAAATAACATTTAAAAGATCCTCTCAGTGGTTTACAACTTTCAAAGCTAATGACACTTGAAAAAAAATTATTGTTACTTCATAAATATAAATATGTGGAAAAAAAATAACCAAAACATATAATTTTACTTTGATGAAGTGAAAAACTGAACAAAATTAAAAATTGAATGAAATTTGACCTGCTCAGATGTAAAGACTAAAGTGGCATGTTTTCCATGACAAATATGCTGCTCTGTGCAGAAGAGGTTTGATTAGTCAATATTTAAAAATAACTTTCATCATTGCTTTTTTTTTTCTCACAGTAGCTGTTGCGAATGTAAACATTACTTCTGCTTCTTTGTCATATGTTTCCTATTTCTATACTGTTTTATATCTAAGATATTGACCAGATCCACAAGGAACAGTGAGAATATTCAAGTTAGGCCATTTTATTAACTTGCCACTCTTATTTTTCCTTCCATGAGTAATACTAGATCTAGAAAATTTATAAACTTTAAGCTAAATTTTAAAAAATCTGGGGCCATAAATTTATTTTTCTCTGTAGTATTGTCTGAGTAGTTTCTCGTTTTTGCTGTGTATTTGAGAGCACTTTTACACCACATCAGGTTGAGAATAACATTTTATTTACAAGTCATCAGCACCACTTTATGGTCTCGATGAAAAGAGGGCTTCTTAAAAGATTGTGCCCAAATTAAGTTAACATTTTTTCTTGAGATCCCTCCATTGAAAGAATGTCTTCATGACAGCATGAAAAAAATTCCCATGTCTCAAGGTTCTATATATTTCAAAACTGTACAGTGAGTAACCTTGGAGGAGATATATATCTGTTTGTTGTAAAGTTTGCTTTTCTTCAGTGCAGTTGTATGACTCTGGAGGATATAATTCATTTTTGTGATGTTTGCATTTCTTCAATGTTCCCCACTTGTTCATTTGAACAGGCAATCATGCTTGTTAGAAATAAAATTGATGCTGATTCATCCACACCTTACAAGTAATATTTCCTCTAAACAGTTAATCATAGCTGCCACAGTTTGGCATCTTTTTTTTTTTTTAACTCTTGAGATATTCTTCCCTGTGCAAAAAGCTAAGGTGTTATATTTTTTCATGAAGTTTTCCAAAAGCCCTGCAGAGTTATAGTACCTATCCATTGTCAATACATGTATATATGTGGGTTTTTTTTTCGCAGCATGAAGAAGGCAAGTAACTACTTTACTGCTGGCACCTAACTGTGAGATTCCCACAATTTTTTTTCCTGTGTAGGTTTTTGTACTTAATATGTATCCAGTTTCAGAGTCGCACAGCATCTTTAATGTGTTGTTTTATTGCCTAGCGGTTCATAGTGGGAATCATTCTCTCATCTAAGCTAAAAAAACTGTTTAGGTTTCTAATGCCTAACAGATTTTGTCATCAAGTCATCTAGAACTGGTCTGACTTAGTAATTCTTATCACTTTTGTCAATATTTACATTCTGCTCATCTACCACATGAAGGAAAGTCCACAGAACTAAAAATCTATCATGCAACATGACTCTGCGGAAACCTGGTGTGACAGTTATAAAATGTGTTCCATCTCAAGCACAATAATCAAAATATTTTTGTTTACAGTATTATTTTCAAATTCCAACCCATGGCCTGTTAAGGCTTTCATCTCTGGAAGAGTGACAGGGGTGTAAGATCTAGCATACTAGTTATCAGGCTTAGATTCCTTTACCAGGGCTGCACATAGATTTGTTTTGTTCCAAAAGTTGCCACCTATAAAAGGACTTAGGAAATCTAATGATGAGGCCAATGAATGGGGGCATCTTTTTAGGACTACATCCTATGCTGTTGAATGGAGTATCAACTGAGGTAAATTATTTGTTCTAGTCTTGTCCATTTGCTAGATTTACAGATATCTGTGATATATCCCCAACAGGATGCATGCCACCCCCATTTTCTGTTGTTCTAAATCTTCGGCCAGGTGTAGGGGTAGATTTAGATCTAGAGCTTTCTTCACTTTCTTCATCACTAGAGTTCCCTGAAATTGACTCCAAGTCACTCTCAGGATAATAATCTTCTAAATCTAACTCATCTGCATCAGAGTTATCAAGCATATCATGCACATTGTCAACTGAAAGCCTTGGTCAAGATCGCATCAAGCCTAAAAGTTCAGGCTTAGAAGGGGCACTCTTCATTTTGCTATATTGTGGAACACGTTTGTCAAAACAATGGAAACAAAGGGAAAGGAAGGCAAGCAACATCCTCTTGATAATTCAGGACAAAATACACAATCCTTGGTTGAAAATAATGACACACAAACAAGGCTATTCAGTCCCGATGTGAGCATACGCTTTGTTGAGAAAAAAGCCTCTGCACTGGGCATATGGGTTCAAAGGGTTAAAATGTAAAAGTTCGAAATAAAAAGAAAGATTTCAAAATATCAAACTTGAAGGCAATGATAGGGAACATGTAAAAAATTCAAAATTTATCATATTCAAACACTTGTTAAAGAACACTTTCAAGTAAAATTGGAGTGTAATGATGTCATTAATATCTGCAGCTAATGTCATTTCTAAATCTATGATGCTATAAACCAACTAATTTAATAGCGGATAGGTTGCAGGTGCAGGTATCTGTAAAATATGATCCACATGCATTTTGTGAGCAAGCAATATGTTTGTTTTAAAAGAAAAAAAGTTACATAATTGTATTTTGCATTTTCATGATCATAAATAGTTTCATTTTTTAATTTTTTCAAAATTTATGATTCTCTGTAACTTTTTTTTTTTTTAGGAAATGTCATAAACATTCAAACTGGTGAATGGCGTGGGCTTATGAGTGGCCTTGGTGCTGGTATTGATTCTTTCTTTGAATACTTATTAAAGGTAAATTTATATCATGTTATAAAAATGTAAGTTTTTGTACTTTTAAAAGCAAAATAAGATTTGCTAAGCTAAAGTTTATATGTGTATTGAGACCCAACCTGGAAAAAAATCATAGTTTGTATACTATAAGTATAAGATTATGACAAGAAAAGATTGATAAAAATTTATAGGATAATGCTTATTCTTTGTCTGTAATGAGGGTGGTAACTGATATTTAACTTAGCACTGCATTCATCCCCCTTCATCATCTGCTCTATTAATTCTTGTCATTTTCTTTTATTGTGTGTAAGTGTGAGTATCCAGTTTGACAATTGAATGGAATCTCAGGAGATGATCAGTAAGAGATAAGTAATTGTCAAGAACTTTAGGGACTGGATTATAGTTTTGGTTTTCCTTACAATTTATTTTTAGACTGGATAAAACAGGCATGTATAACCCTCAGGACAGGGATGAACATTTTTTCACAGGATATGTTTGAAGAGTTTCTAGAGGATTTTCAGACTTGGAGGGAGAGGTACTTTCTTGATACTTTATATTTAGTGATTTGTTCTTAATTTAAACTGGATGCATCAAATTCTGTTCATGGTAGTTACATTTTTAACTTTGTATTTCTTCAAACCTGTTACCACTGGAAGGGAAATTTGTAGGAACAAAGAGTGTAATGAGCAAAAACATGGCAAAGGTTACCATTTTTCTCTGTAGATGAATTTTTTTCCTTCATTATGTAAGAAAATAAGAAAAGATTGTGTTCCCTCAACCAATACAAGTAGCGTTTTTTTTTATATCTGAATCTCCATAAGACTAGGTTTAAATAAAATTTATTGAACAAAACAAAGCTATTACTCATGGATCAAAAATAATTAAGATACAAACGTAGATTATGATGAGCAGAAAACATAATTTGTATATCTTGACTACTGCCATGTTATTTTTTTTAAAGAAAAAATAAAGTTAAGATGTTTGGTTCTGGGAAAAGATTTAAATTTAAATTTAGGCAATAAAAACAAGAAAAAAATGAAGGAAAATATTTTGAAGAGTGCTTTTTGTATGTGCACTTTTTTCACAAATACTTCTTTGAGAATTTTTTTATGCTGGATACTTCAATTATGAAGGAAGTAAAAACAAGCTCCATATACGATGGGGTTTGAAAAATTAATTTTTTACAAGAAATAAACCTCCTTGCCTGAGGGTGTTTTTACATGTCGCAGTATCATTACGCAGCCTATACTCCTTTTGATATTTTAACTTTGAAGTTTTGAGAAACAAGGGAACTAAATCAAAGCATGGAATTGAAGTTTTTTGGGATCAGATGGGCCAACATATGGCAATCTGTTATTGGAGTGATAATCCTTTGTGAGAGTGTTAACATTATTTTTAAAAAAGGGAAGAGCAAGAGGCTTAAACCTTTCTCACCTCAGGTCTGGTTGTTAAAGCTCCTTTCCTGGATGGAGAGAATCGAGAGGTGAATGAAAACCTTTACTGCTTCAAGATGTGAATCATGACAGGGAGGTATAGCAAGAGCTTAAATTGATACCTTGCATACTCTTTGTGTAGGGAGAATGACACAGACTTCTGCTCATACTCTGGCAAATTGTGGCTTATGAAAAGGTCAGTAACACTAGCAGGGGAATCTTCAAGAAGAGGTTTGAGGAGCTGCAAGACATCTATGACCGCTTATGATAAACTCAGCAACATAAATTTCAAGTTATATCATATCAGATCAACCCTCACATTGTTGGTAAATTTTAACTTTCTATCACTTAGGCTTATCCTTGAGATAACTTGAGTGTACCTCTCTTCACATAATATACAAAGCAATGGCTAAAGATTCTCATCAATTGCTCTCACTTTGTGGAGAAATTCATGGTTTTTGTACTTAGCAGGGATGTATTTTTCATGTCATTGAATTGTAACATGCTCAGGATTAGATCATGAGGTATACAGTGGCAGTGAAAAGAGTGATGATTGAAAAGGTTGAAGTGGTGTTAATCATATTATAGTCTCCTTAAGGATCAATATGAGAATAAATCTGATTGTTTTCAAAGTCTGAGTGGACTACACCCTCAGTTAGCTTGCAAGATTGCTGCACCCTTAGCTGTGCAGCAAACGTACTAGTTTATTCCTTCAGTTGCTGATTATTCACTTGTTAAACAACTTCTTAAAGCAAGTAAGAATAGATGAGATACTCTGTACTGCCATCACAGAGAGAAATAGAAGTTAAAAAAATCTTTTTTAACTACGAATTTTTATTTTGCTTAATAAAAATGGCATGGATGTTTCATGCACTCCTGTTTATGCTTAACCTCAGTGATGTTTTAATATCCGTAATACCTCTAATTTCTTTAAACTCAATATTGTAATGTTACTTTGTGATTGCTTGTAATAGAACAACATCTTGTTATTGAAGTATGAAAACTATCAGCACAGAGTAAACATAGACTAGTTGGACTCTATTAACATTTTGTGGAAGATAGGAAAGAAAACTATCACGATCTAGGTACCTCGACCAAACAGATACACATACCTAGATCTAACCAGATATATTTTAACTTGAGCTTGATGATAATTTGTGTGAGAAATATTTTGAGAGGACTGTCTTTTAA
Source organism: Elysia crispata (assembly GCA_033675545.1). Lineage (NCBI taxonomy): Eukaryota > Metazoa > Mollusca > Gastropoda > Plakobranchidae > Elysia > Elysia crispata. Next base: position 975,853 of record JAWDGP010002817.1, on the reverse strand, counting down.
ACATTGCTGCTGCAAGTGTATATTATCTGTTTTGAACTCTTCTAATTCAAGATTTAAAAATAGTATCCATCTTTTTATCTTCTTACTACAGTATAGGTAAAAATACATGTATAAGAGAAATCCTAGTTTTGATTATTATGAAGTTTCCATATAGCACTGGGTCTTAGTGCAATAGTATGCTGCACAACTACATTTTAACCATGTAGGTTACACCTTAACTAACAACGTATGACAGACTGTTTTGCACATTTGAAGTGAGATATATCTAGTTGTCTGTTGATTATCCATGTGGCAATCCTTCCTTCCTCTGATTAAAAAAACATGTTGGATTTGGGTTTTTATAAATCGGTTTTTCATTCTTATGTATAGTTTCCACATGAAGCCTGTCTTGCAAAAAGAAAGTGGTGTTTTTTCTTCTGAAAACGATCTACTATTTTCTAAAATAGGGAGAAATAATTCAAATGCTGTTTGTGTGTAATCCCTTTTCTTGGGTATAAATGCTATGCTGATTTCCTCTTTGATCTGGGTGCACCATTTCAAGTTGATGAGAGTTTTCTCTGTGCTGAGAAACCATCTCAATTAGCATGTTGTAAAATATTTTTTCATATATATTTTCACAGAAAATAAGGATGGAAGATACAGATGATTTGAATTGTTTTTCTGCTTTTTTTTTTTTAAATTTCAGGCTTACATTTTATTCGGGGATGTGGATGATTTAAAGAAGTTTAACGAGTCTTATGAGACAATAAAATTTCACATGAGACGAGGGTGAGATTAAAAGTAATTTTACTTTGATTCATAAAAATTTTAAATAACAATCTCCTTTTCATGTGCCAAGGTGCATTTATCTATCTCTCTCTATATATATATGTAAACACATGTATATACTGTAATGTATAGTGACCCTTTTTGTGCTCAATCCAAGCATGAAAATAATATTTATAAAAGAATAATCAGAGTCTTGAAACATTGTTTTTAATTCTATCTTTACATTCAGGACAAAACATCTCAAAGTTTATTTTTCTTTTTCTTGTTTTTGCTCAAAAATATAACTTAAAAGACATTTATTCATAATTATTTTACTTTAAATTAAAACCGAGAGATCAACCCTAGTGATCTGTTGCCCTACTTTTTATCAGGGATTAAGAGAAGGTTCTATTGTAAATATTTACAAATTCTTTTGAAGTTTCAACCATTGTTCAAAAGTAGCTTGTATCTAATTTTGACACCATTATGTCTTATTTCAGTCGACCTCAGTGTAATTATGGGTCAGGAAATATTCCTTTGTATGTGAATGTTAACATGAAAACAGGAGAAACTGTCAATACTTGGATAGATGCCTTACAAGCTGCGTGGTCTGCCGTACAGGTACTTTTTGATAATAAAGCGAAAATCATGGATTTATGAGAATGAAAAGTCCATTTGACGTTGAGAAAAATTGAAACATTTACTAGAACTACAGAGACTAATGAAACTAAGGGATAGGGAGCATTGCAGTAGAATCTCTGCCTTATCCAAATTTAAGTCTTTCACAACATGTTGCATTTCCATATTTTGATTTTATATATATATATATATACACACACATATACATACCTCATGTAATAAGATAAATAATCAAATAAGCTCAATCTTAAAAAAAAAAACAGTTAAAGTAAAGCAGGAAAAAATTATGACAATAATAATAATAAAAAAAGAACACTACTAAATAGTGTGCAAGCAAATGGTATCGGACTCACGTTGATCGAAAGTGAAATCCTACAAACTCGCTTTCGCTAAAAGGGTTCAAGAACAGGCTTAGATTTATAAGAAAACCCAATCAGTCTAAGGACTATAGCCTCACGTGTTGAAGGGTCGTTGTCTTTTAGTTTTTGTCATCTATATAGATGACTGATTGGATCAAAGGGGAATGTAAATAACGTAAATAACGAAGTGCATCTTTGAGGACTTTTGTGAAAACAAAGGGCATTCTACAATACCCTGTGGAGCCGCTATAAATGCCTGACCCTAAAACAGAATTGTAAAATATAAAAAAAATTAATCATCCCAAAAATTATCATTAAATATCAAAAGAACAGCAACTAAGCAAACTGCAACTAAAAAAATACTCAACACACTAGAGAACAATACAATACTATACAGTTATGAAGAAACGTCTGCACAGTTCAAAAGTACGTAGCCGAATATAGTCACTTACACTACTCAATCTCTCATGTATGGAATATGGAAAAGATTTTCTGTGGTGAAGATAGAATGAAATACCAGGCAAGTGTGATCTTAGTGTCTCAACTAAACAATATTATGAGGTACTTAAAAAGTAATGTCTTTTCTATCAATGTTTAGCAATTATTATGCATTCTGCTTTTTATGAAAAATATTTTAAAGAATTTAATCTTTTTATTTCCAGGTTTTGAATGGAGACCTAGAAGAGGCCATCTGTTCGCATGCTCTTTACTATGCTATATGGCGTCGCTATAATGCCTTACCAGAGCGGTATAACTGGCAATTGAGGGCACCAGATGTTAGATTCTACCCACTTAGGCCAGAGCTAGTGGAATCAACATACTTTCTTTATAGGGCGACCAAAAATCCATTCTATCTGCATGTTGGGAGAGACATATTAGAAAGCATCAATGTGCATATGAGAGAAAGGTGATTGCTATTGATTTATTTCCCCCAAGTCTCAGTAAAGTAAATCTCTGACATAACAGCACAAACAGGACTTTTTTTGTTGTGCTGTTAAGGCAGAAATCATTAAAAGCATCAAATTTGTTTAGAAGAAAAAAAATTGCGAAATTTAACTCAGAATATTTAAACATTAAGTGATTAACACAGGCTGCTTCCCTTGATTAGGTGGTTATTGAGCATGACTTCTATGTATTAGACAAGCAAAACTGTACATTTTTCAGTTATTTTTTTTTATGTATTTTTTAAGAATTAATTTTACAAAGATAGGTGAGAACCATTGACTTCAGGCTATGCCCCAGTCAATAGATATTTCAGGCGCCAATGTGTTCAACAGCTAAGCCAGAAAAAAAGTGATGGTTTAGCCTTGATGCAACACATTGAACCATGCTTTCCTTGCCTAGTTCTGTTAGTCCACACGCATTTAACCGAAAGCCTGGAATGTCCTTTTTCTTAAATTGATCCAGTCAGTGCCTTGTATGTCAAGGCAACGAAACAAAGAACCCAATAATGCTAGATCGAGTCATAAACACGCTTGCTAGTGTTGATCTAGTCGAGATTTCTCTTTCATAGTTTTGCAGGCTGACGCATTATTCAAGACCACTTGGTGCCTTACAAATCGAGAGGGTGAAGTGGGAGCTGGGAAGGAAAAGGTGTGGGGGGAGGGGGGCAATTCTTATGGTAGGCCCATCCCTATCACAGGATTGTAATCATGTAGGCCTACTGGTACAGAGACAGGCGTTCAGGTAGTGCAGAGTGTATAATGGCGGGGAAAGGGAGAGGTATGAAGGAAGAGGAGGGGAGTGCTGTCAGAGTGATGACCGTGCACAGCTGACTGACTTGAGAGACTTTTTGGTTGGTTGCTCAGTAAAGAACTAACAATTTTTAACTGGTCACTATCTGTATAGTTAATAGCTCCGCTTACCTGCAGTACTGTTATAACAGAGAAAAAGGTTGTAGGTGCCGTTATATCAGTTAAATTTTACTGTTGTATAATAGGAGGGAAAAAAAGGGCAAGGTGAAAGTGACGTTAGTGTGGGGTGTGCCTTTATAGCCCTAGCCGTTATATATGGACTGGAATGTATTTGTCTCATGAAAAATGCATATATCTTGATATTAGACCTAAAAAGTCAGTTTTGGAAATTTGAGTTGAAAAAAAAGCATTGGAAAATACATTAATTCCCCTGTTTCTTACTGTTTCAAAAGAGCTAAAATTCAATTAAATCTCTGATAATTCTTATATTTGGATGTAATTTTCACATCTAAGAATCTACAGAAAATGCGTTTTATTTAAGGTCAACCTATTGAAATATGATGTAGACAATATGCGACTCATTTGGACTGGGAGATCAATCACAATAAATCAAGAAGCTCTATTTAGGGTGCATAAAAATGTAATTTAAACAATACTCAAAGGTGAATACATATGTATTATTTCTTTTAAGAGAAAGTTCTTTTGTTGAGTTTTTAAAAATTTTTTTTAAGATATAGGGAAAAAATTTAAGATTTCAACGAGAGTACCCCATTTTCGGAATATCAGCCATATAGTCTATATATAATTTACTTTTTTTTGTGGTAGTAAATCATGACATTAATTTTTAGGTGTGGCTACTGCACCATTCATGATGTCCACACAAAAGAGTTAGAAGACAGGATGGAAAGCTTTTTCTTGAGCGAAACCTGCAAATATTTATATTTGGTAAGATTTACTTATGCTGAATCCTTAGATTTTGTCTTGTATCGTTGTTTTTGATTTTTTTGAGATGTTTATGACAACAATCTTTAATTAAAGCCAACTTAACATTGCAAATAATCAAGAATCTGTCCCCTTTCCACACATTGATGAATAAGGAATGTAGCAAGTAGGCTGTTATCAATGCATCATCTTTGAAAGCTTCAGATATGATCTCCTTGAGTCCAACTACCATTCCTGTATTCAGTTGATTGTAGGAGCAACATAACTAATTTAAAATTTCTTATCTACCTGCCTGGCAAAATATACTACATGTAGGTTACATATTGGCTCTCCGATTAAACGATCAATGAATACCACGCTCCACACGGCTGTTTAAAAACCACTGAAAGTGGCCCTTTAGTTTTCGGCCAGGCATACCCCAGATATCCGCCAGCAGTGGGCGGGTCGGTAATAAATCACCTGTCAGGCCGAGCGGAACAAACTTAGGAGACGTTAAACTCTGTGGAGCCAGCACAGCGCTGGCAGGCATGTTTATGCATCAACTGTAATTCTCGAGATTCACAATTTTCACCACTTTTTAGATTGTTATATCTCTGCTATTACTTTTTCAAAAATTTTTGTGCTTAGATTCATTTTAAAGCCCTAGTTTTGGCCAACACAAGGCAATAACTTTCACTGTACAGAAATAAGATTGTTTTTAATTCACGTCGCAAATGAAAAATGCTCGAATTGATAATTATAATAATGCGCTTGTTTCAGGATGAATATTTCCTAAACTGAACAATATTTTTACTTCAAACCCATTTTATAGCATAAAACAATTAAATAATTATTCACGGCAAAACTTTTGACCACGGAGAGTTTTTATATGATTTATATGATTTTTTAAAAATATATCCAGTCGAAAAACGAACATTTCCTATATTCTTACGACTTAGGAGACATGATTTTCTAATCGGGTATTTATAAGCAGTCATAAAAACTATAGGCTTTCCTATACTAACAAAATTAATGTTTCACATGATATCGAAACAATTTGAAATTGTTGGCTTATCACTGTTAATCATATTGCTTTAGATCGAGATCTAGCATTAAACCTTATTCTAAACCGTAGTCTAAACTTATTATCAAGTTTTAAAACTAAGTCTATTTTCTTTAAGTGACCAGACGGATTCATCATTTATCTCCGAAAGATCACTATTGATATTTGTAAAATTTGTCTCGAGAGAATGATGGTACATATACAAGATCTAGAACCAATAAACGAAAAGCCGCGATACTATTCAGAATATAGAGATAAACGGTAAACTTAGGAGACAAAGAATAAAGAATATTAACTGGGTAGCTGTGTAAAAAGGTCGTGATTGGAAACTTAAATCAAGATAGCTAAAGAACTAAGAACTCTTCGCAGTTGCCATTTGGTAGGTGCATTATTCAACATATTGATGAATCACTGGTGAAATTTCATCATAAAATATTGTTTCAAAGGCTTCATTTGGCATCCTTAAAACTGTCATCCCTGTAATGAAATGCGGCTACTACCAAATTTCTGAACATCAAAACTGCTCTGAATTTCTTTCAGTTCAAGAAATAAAATTTCCATTATTTTTCCCAATACTAAATGAATTTGGTACCTTCATATTATATGCTTTCCGTTAACATTGATATGCATGTTAAAACATAAACAATGATGCATCTAAAAACACCCCAGCTCAAAATCAGGAATTCCTGTTCACCCAGCGGTTGAACTCATGATCTGATCAGGTTACTGAGAGCGGCTGGCGAACTAAAGGGCCGCCTCTTAACAGCCAAGAGCAGCATTTGAATCGAATGAGATTGAGGGCAAATATGGCTGTGAGGATCATTCTAACTGTCGGCCACCTGAAACAGTGGAGGCCTGTGCCTTGACTTAATAACCTCATAATTAGTGTTGTAACTTGCTGCATAAGGAAATAAAAAAAAAAATTTCCAACTATAAAGTGAGCCCAAAAAGAAAAAAAGTGAGAATTTAAAATGAATAATATAACTTGAAAAGTGATGATGCTTGAAGATTTTGTAAATTATGCATAAAAATATTCCACCAAATATCTATTCTATTTATAAAAACATTCTGATGTTCTTAATGGGTAAATTTCTCATTAAAGGTTTTGACAGCTACACTTGCACAGATGCAGGGAATGGTTACACCGTAAGCCTTATAAAAAAAAATCACATTATTATTGCTTATCAAGGGAAATTTACCAATAGAACAGTGTTTCTAAAAAAGATGGATAGACATAGAATTTGGTTCAGAAGTTATTATCATAATCATAATTTGTGCATAGGGCAGTTCTTGGTTCCTCTTTGCCTGATGTTAAGGGATATGCATATCAGGAGATGAAACTTAACATAATGATGAAACTCTGATATTCTAATTCATTTTGATTACTGCTAGCTCTTTGTTGTATTTAATTTTTTTAGCTTGATGTTCATATTCTATGCTTTTTACTTCAAACATGCTCCAATCAATTGTTCAGAGTGTCGGATGGCAATATTGATTTGGAAAAGCATTTGTCTTCTTTCTCGAAGATCTTGTCTGACATCAAAGGGTTATTTCTGCAAACTTATGTCTGTTTCATTTTTGCTTATGTGAGGTCAGAATAAACAGGTTGTTCTTGATAACTTTTATTGCAGTGATTACTGTGTTGCAGGAAAAGTTATGTTTGCTCAATTTCCATCCTCTGACAGATTCATTTTTTACTACTTTTTTTATGTTAATTCATTATATCTTTAGGACTTTTAATGAGACTTTCATTTTTTTGATGAAGGAACATTTTACAGTTGCTTTAATTTTTTTAACAACTTTCAAACTCTGTTAGGTTAACAACTGATTTCCAGCAAAAGCATGAGCCTCTTTCAAAATTCTTGTGATACCTTGAATAATAGATAGATAAGAGCAAGGGATTGAGTTTGAATGTATTTCGTTAATGTAATGAAGATACAAAGTAAGAGTATCACAACTTCTTTTTTGCCTCATTCTCTTTCCTGAAATGCCTAGTTTCGCTCCCTTGTATCTTGAAGTTTTTGTTGTCTAAATGGTACATGCAAGCATATTGGTAGGGAAAGTTGCCCTTTCTCTTCAGGAATTCTTTAGTCTCTTAGCGCTCAATGGGCATAAGAAATTCCTCATGTACATCATTTCTGAATACTTAAGAGTAGCAGCCTCCAAAGAATCAGCATCATAACAATTTTGATTTTAAACTTGGCTAGGCTCAATTGAGACAGATCTATTTTTAATTTTAGCTTTTTCTTTTTTCCTATTGTTATTATTATTATTATTATTATTATTATTATTATTATTATTATTATTATTATTATTATTATTATTATTATTATTATTATTACTATTTTTTTTGTATTTTTCACAAATTTTTTTGCTGGTATATATTGTTAAGTAAGTTTAAACAACATTGGAACTTATGGCATGAATGTTTCATTGTCTTAATGGAATCCCATACTGTTTCAAGAATGGGCAGCTTTGGAGGATTGCATCACTATGTTTTAGCTGTGGCAACAGCAATGGAATTTTCCAAAAAGGCAGAATATACTTTTAATTTTCTTAAGACTAAAATACGAGTTAATGTGCACAAAAATTCATTGAATCAGTTGTGTACATATCAAATAAAATTTAAATCTGAAAGTGGGAAAGACATATTTAAAATTATCCGTTCTAAATTTTGTAAAAGAAATAATGGTTTTCACGAAAATTTAAACATCTGTTTGTTCTCTGTGCTATGATTTCAATCTTAGATGATAATTGCTATTAAATGAGCTAAAAAAAGTCGAAACTTCCTATTTTGAAATAAATTCAGACCAGATCTAGAGAAGTATCTCACAACTGGCCCTTGCTAACCCCAAGACAGGTGTCCTTTGGAGATACTGGTGTTCAACTCAAGTCTACAAAATCTCAGGATCTATAATAGCATTTTAAATGTTCTGCCTATTACTAGTATTAATCTATTTGCCTTTCCTTCCCAAAGTTTAGTCTTCTTTCCCTATCCTTCACTGGCTCTTTTACCCCTCCTCTGTAAGCATAGATGGTAGAGAATAGTCAAAGGTCCTCCAGTTGCTGCTTTCTTTGCTTTCTATGCCAATCATTTATGGACTCCTTATCTTTCAAAGGTGACTTTTTGGCATCTTCATTAGACATTCTTTATTCCACAAGCCCACTCTTTAGACAGTTAAATTCAATTTGCACTCATTGCTACTTTCCTTGCTTTCCTGGCCGATAAAGGTTCTAATGGTCTCTGAGGCTTCACTTTTTCAAGTAAGTTTTCTTTGGACGTTATCATAAAAACCTCTAACTTTAGTGTAGTGCTTCTCCAAATCTATACCATTACCTCATGTTGAAATCTGTTCCTTTATGTTACTTGAATGCATATGTCTTGTCTGGAGCTATCCTGAATTTTTCCTTTTTTGTTGTATCCCATATGTTGTCTCTTCATATAGAGTTATTGGTAAAGTTAGGGTCAAAGGTCAGTTTAACTACATTTGCTACATTTTTAAAAGAATAACATTTCTTTTGTATACTTTATATTGTTGCAAATTTGATAAATCACAGGATCTTTCTACTTACCAGCTATTTGATGAAGCTAATCCAGTGAACAAAGAACAATCACGTTACATCTTCACCACAGAAGGCCATATTCTGCCTCTAGATAGAAATTTTCACCAAAGACCTTGGGAAGAAGAATGGAATCTAGAGCCGAAACTTGTTGAAATTAAAAGTAGCTCAAGAAGTGAGAAGGAACATAACAGTAAGGTTAAAATGTTATACCTCGCAAAGAGCAAACCAATCATCACAGAAGCAAAGAGGAATACTTCTAATGTAAGTCGAGAGCATTTTTTTCTTTATTTTTTTCTCGTTGCATATTGAAATGTTGAACTAAACATGTTATGACATTGAAGTTCACATGACCATTTTTTAACTGTTGAATTTAAGAAAAATTTTCATATGTATGGGCTGATCAATAAGGAAAGACTTGGACTTAAATTTGCAATTTTGAAAATGTCTTGTCATTGACGTTTATCTATGTTTAGACGGGACAAATAAGTGTGAGAAAGCTTGAAAATCAAGCACACACACATCATGTCATATATTGTTACTGGAGGTTGATTGTATGATAAACCTGTAAAATAAGTTGCACATGAAGTGTATGTAAATATACATGTAGTGACACTATTATTTAATTAAATTGAATTTATAAGCAAGATTAAGTACACACATTATACCTTGAGCAATCTATGTGCAAGATTCCCAGATTCAAGTACTTTGGTATGCCACGAAGTTAGTGACCTCAAAATTATTCTATTTGATTTAAAAACCCCTCCCTCCATTATCCAGCCCAACCAAAAAAAAAAAAAAAGAATTAAAATAAAACAAAATTTAAATAATGACACACACAATACAGACTATTAATCATTGCTTTCAGTCCTGTTTTTGTCATTTAGATCTACAATTGCCTATATTTAACATTACTTTTCCCCAACCTTTTAGGAAAGTATACAAGGAAAAATTTCTTAAAAGGTCACATAGATAGGCCTATATATATATATATATATATATATATATATATATATATATATATATATATATTTTTTTTGTTTGTTTTGTGTATGACATAGATAGGCCTATATATATATATATATATATATATATATATATATATATATATATATATATCCTTACATATTTTTTTTGTTTGTTTTGTGTATGACAAAAAAGTTTTAATTCTTTAAAGTAGGCGTAAGTGTAATGAACCACCTTATGCCTACTTGATTATTCTAGTTATTTAAGGGAATCCCCTCACAGTAATTTTTAGTGCTTTCTTTGCTGTTTTTGTCATTTCATTCTTCAATGCTCTAGACTAAACTTTACTTTTCACCACCATTTGGGAGAATTTTCTGTTAGACTTTACAAGTAAAACTATAAAAACTATTTCACAATCTTAGTCTAGTGATTTTGAGTCAGATTTCTTGATGGTTGCATAGATATAAATGAAATGATAATTATGTTGCAAAAGAGAGTTTATGATCAGACAGAAGATAGACAAGAAAGAATCAAGATTGATTTGAGTTATAATGTGATGATACATTTCAATGGTTGTATTGAATATGTATACACTCTGTGTACACACACACACACTCTCTCACACACACATATATAACATATATCAAACAATTGAGTAAAAGCCCAACAGTGAAGAAATATGGTATAATTGAAGTGATTTACCACACGCATTGTAATCCACAAAATACATCAGGTAAACCATTTCAAATAATGCATTGGTTATATTACCCTGCAAAATATATATTCAGCTTTATCTTCTTATTCTCTGGAATAAAGCCTAGTCTAAGTACGTTATTTTAGCCTCAAGACTCTTATAGAGAGGATGATCTACATGTATTTAAGACCTAGACAAATTCTATGAAGAGTACAGGTAAGGACCTTTGATTAACTGGGACTCTTCTGCACCTACATGCCACACAACCATAAGCCTGCCATAAACAAAGGCATGTTAATTTATGCTGAAACGGAAAGCATTGCTGGCTTACGTGAGCTGAGGCAGCCAGGGTTGACGCACATGATCTTTCGTAGGACACACTAAACTGTACTTAAAAGTTTATGCTTTATGATTAGGAAGGGGTGCACTCTGTGACCGCCAGTCAGTGACAGGTAAAAGATCACTGAACTTATAATAGCCTTCCCATATCTTTCTGGAGTGTATAAAAGCGGTTCAATTGGATGAATTACACAAGCCAGACTCAACTTTATTGAAGAGTGGAGAGAAATTTGAGATTTCAAAATCTAAGTTGGAAGGATTAAACAAGTCAAACATCTTCAAGCTTCCAATCACAATTTTGCTCTCAAACAAGTAAGATCATGCACATATGATGATGTTTCTTAGGCTCTCATGCTATGGACAAATGATAAGTTGCAAAAGGGGTGCCAGGGACTGTCACAGCCTATCTTGAAGTAGAAAGCGCATGAAATGGCAGCATCCAAAGGTGTTGATCTGGTAAATCGGGTAACCCACATAATGGGGAAGAATTTCAAATCCATGGACATTTCCCTATTAGCACGGTCCTGCTGTTTCATTATTATTACTATTATGATTATTATTATGATTATTAATATTATTATTATTATTATTAAAATTGTCAACAAATCCACTTCCTCTGCCTCTCTCTCTCTGTCTGTCTGTCTGTCTATCTGTCTCTCTGTCTTTCTCTTTGTCTGCCTGTCTCTCACTCTCTCTCTTTTTCCTCTCTGTCTCTCTGTATTATTAAATCTCATTCTTGTATTGAAGCTGTACCAAGACTTTTTGTCAACATATGTGAAGATGATTTAACAGTTTCTTATACATGTAGAATTTTAAATAAAAAATATTTATTGATTCTTTATTTTAATGAAATCTGCAGGATTGTTGTTTACAATTTAATAGAAAGCCTATTCAAGGAGTAGGTATCAAGGCCATAGATATTTCAATACAACAAATCTTTAAACTCAGGCTATTTGCAGGGCATCATGAATTTCATGCATGGCCCAACTGTGCTTCTCAACTGTTAAAATTTTTTTCTCAGTTTTTATTAAGAATGTGAGCTTGCAAATTGCTTTATTTGAGTGTAAATCAAGCGAGACCAAGGTTAATTATTCAGCAATCTGAAGGTTTCTTATCACAACATCATGCCAACAGTTATGAAAATGGCAGAATATCAAAATCGAATGAAATTACTAGGATATTTTAACTGTTATAATTTCATATTGGAGAACTGTTGAGTTTGACAAGACTTTTTGCTTACTCAAGGCAAAAAAGAGTTCAGGCTGATTTAAGTATGTGCTACCTCAACTTCCTAAATTTACTTTTTTATGTTTTAGTTTTGGATGGCTGTGGATATATCTTTAGAATAATGTATTACTTTTTTTTTCACAGTGTGACAGATTGATACCGGACAGACAGTATGATCTGCCAATTTTGAGCAGATATTTACGTCAGGTGGAAGTGGCAGTAGGACTTATAGATGGCACCAATTAGGATGACTTTTTGTTAAACGTTCTTGTTTCTATTACTTGTATTGAAACAATTCCAATGCTGGTAGATAATATTTCTGTTCCTAAAGGCAACAGGGTGCATTCAGAGGTTACTCCTTTTTTTGATTGATTATTATTATTCCATTAAAATTTTTGACAATGAGCCTTTATGTGGTCCAAGAGAACAGTCAAAACTCTTCTTTTCTATTCTTAAAATCTTTTAAAGGTAATAAATCTTTTTCATGCAGATTCAAATAAATTTTCAGAATACAAGCAATGTATTTATGTCTTCTTTGTGTAATGTATTGTCACATAGCAAATATCTTGCCTATGTGTGTTCTCATCTTGTGTTCTAAAAAAAAGTAATTTTGTGAAATGTGCTGTTATTCTCTGACCTAATGCACTTTCGTTGATTTTACAAACAGATTTTACTGAAAGCAAAGTTGGTATTTTTTCTAATTTGGGTAAAATGCATATTTCACCATACCACAGATTCATTGGGAAACTTTGTGGAACCAAACTGAATCAAATGTTTTATGCTCACCTCTTTTGCATTTGTCAACTGTTTACTTATATTTACTGGATTTATAATATAATTCTACAATGACCATTTGCCTTATCCTTGTTATATTTTACATAACTTAGTGTATATATTTATCTTTAGCTATTGGGCCTATAAATGTAATTTACATTTTAGGATGTATGTTTTTATTGACCTAATGATGATTGTTCTTCTTTGGTCTTTTTTTTTTTTTTAAGTATTTGAGAACTCAAATGTCTTCCAGGTTTAAAAAAATGTGAGCGTTGCAAATTTTTATTCCGTAAGATGCTGTTAAATGTATTTACTTTGCAAAAGTACATTATTGTTCCAGCACAAATTCAATTGAGTTATTTTATGATCAATTGCCCTTAATGGCAAGCATTTTTTGATCATTTTCACTCAAAAGTAATCCTAGCCTAAAACTAGCTCTTGTTACTCTTACTACTAATAATACTATAACAACAACAACATTAACAAGAATAATATCTACTGCTCCTACCATTACTTCTTCTGATGCTGCTAATAATGTAGCTGATGGTACCATACTGAAATCACATGTATGTCTCTGGTCAGAGTGTCATAAACCTTGTTTTAAACGTTCAGGACTTCTATTGTTTGAAAAATTAATAAAATATCTTTGTATTTCCGTGGGATATGTATATGTTTAAATTTGTTTAAATACTATTTTTGTTCCAGGAGAGAATTGAATAATCAAGATGACATTTACCTACTCAGAATGGACCTTAATTTAAGTGTACCATTTGTACCAGAAAATTTGTGCTTGCTTTAAATCCACCCACCCATTTTATTGAGAGGTGATGGTCATTCATTGCTCATATACATCTATATTATGAAAGGCAACTTTGATTTCTTTCTCTGCTATCTCTTCATAGCCACTCAATGTACAGTGATTGAGTGCTCTGGATTTTGATCTGCCAAGATCAGTTTCCCACACTGTACAAAAAAATTGAAAGAAAAATTATGTATTTAGGCTAAAAAAATGCATTGGAAAATTCATTAGATATTTATTGTAGTTAATTTCATCAATTTTTATTGCTTAATTCGTACATTGTAATGATGAACCAAATAACATTTTAAAATAAAAGACTGTTGTCAGTGTTTTCCAATTTTTAAATGGAATGACTATTTTAAAACACATTTCTGTTTTTTTATAGATACAAAAAAATAGAAAAAACCATGTTATTTTACTTAAATGGGGTGAAAAACTTATAAAGTTAAAAATTAAATGAAATTTTACCTCCCTTAGCGTAAAGACAAAAGCGTCATGGAAAATATGCTGTTCTGTGTAAGAAAGTAGTAGTGATTTGATTGGTCAGTATTTTAAGAACAGCTGTCATTGACACCTTTTCTTCCGGGATGGCAGTTGCGAATGTCAACACAACTTTTGCTTCTTTTGCAGGCTTTTCGTCCTCCTATACTGTTTTATATCAAAGTCATCGACCTGTTCCACTAGTTTTCACCATGGGACCGTAGAAACATTCAAGTTTACCCATTTTGTTAAATTGCAACTCTTTATTTGTCTTACATGAATTATACAGATTGAGACTTCGTCTAGAATAATTATAAACTTTAGCAATCCAAGGCAACCCAATACTTTTTAAAAATCCCGGGCCTTAGTTTTTTTTTTCTCTGCATGAGCAGTTAAACATTTTTACTTTGCATTCGAGAGCACTTTCTCACCTCATTAGGTCGAGCACTACATTGTATCTGTAACTGGTCATCGGCACAACATTATGTTCTCGGTTGAGAGATAAACTGGAAAGAGGTCTGCTTAAAAGTTTGCTCGCAAATATAGTTCTCTGTTTTGCTTGAGATCTCTCCTTCATTTAATATACCTTCTTGAAAACAGTTCGAATTCTTGGATATTTCGAAGACATTTAATTTTACCGAATATTTCTCTATTTAAACTTCATTAAAAAATATCGGTTAGTTCGAATTCTGAAATAAGGATCCGGTTAATTTGAAGCGATTTTGGCGTGATTTTTTATTCTGACACAGTGAAAGCTCTTTTCCAGGCTTGTTAATAAAAGTTCATCTAGTGCTATGCTCCGCGCGGCAAGTGATTCTGGTGTGTGTCCTTCTAGTTCTACGTTACAAGCAAGAGGCTGCAATGAGGCTGCAAGAGAGAAAGGGGTTAGGCCCACCCCCATCCCCTGCACACTTGTAAGACATTCCTGATCTGTCATCCACATTTTTTAAACTCTCTTTCTCTAGGTATTCTGATAATTCGAAGTCCTTTTTTTATCCGAATGACTTCGAAATAAGTGGACTTGACTGTATATATTTTGAAACTGAAATATGAGTCTTCCTCTCTCTCTCTCTCTCTCTCTCTCTCTCTCTCTCTCTCTCTCTCTCTCTCTCTATGTT
Organism: Elysia crispata; assembly: GCA_033675545.1. NCBI lineage: Eukaryota > Metazoa > Mollusca > Gastropoda > Plakobranchidae > Elysia > Elysia crispata. Next base: position 960,472 of record JAWDGP010002817.1, on the reverse strand, counting down.
ATATATTTATGTATACACACTATTGTAAAGTTTGCTTTTTTTCAGTGCAGTTACATGACTCTGAAAAATATGTCAGTTATTTTTGTGAAGTTTGCATTTCTTCAATGTAGTTGTCTTCCCCAAATGTTCATTTGAACGGACATGCTTCTACTTTTTAACTTCCTTTAGCGATCTTAGTTATTTTTTTCATGTTTTTTATTTTCTTTTGGTTTTTTTAGATGATGGAGTGTCATTTATACAACAGGTTTAGGGTTTCTTTGATATAAAAAATTGAGAGTTCTCAAATACATGTAGAGTGATCTTGGATGCGAGATTGTGTAAAAGATCAGAGTTTGTGTGGGATCTCTACTTGTACTTACAGACATCTGAGGTGTTTTTTTTTGTTGTTTCCTTATGCAAAATTCCTCAAATCAATGTTGTTGCACTAACAGCAGTTGTAAATTGAAGTCTTTCAGAGATTGATTTTGAGAGCCTTACTATTGATAACACTCATCTCATTGAGGTGACATAGGAGGTGCTGGAAGGCTTTGGAGCTGAATGTAGTCCACTTCTATTTTAATGACTTCCAGACCTTACCTAGAGTTACATTGTTTAGTTGTTTCAGGCATGATTTGAAAGGTTTCATTACCATATTTTCATTTATGCTAGTTGATTTACGTTATTCCTTAAAATGACTTTTCAAACATGGCTCAGTTTGATTAAATAAGAAAAAAAGGAAGACAGGCTAAAAAATAACACATCAGCTTAGTATCCATTATTTAGTTGAAATGGACAAAACAGCTTAATTTAGCCCTATCACAATATGACTGAATTTTTTCAAAAAGTTTTTTTTTCCCTCTATCTTCATTGCTAGCATTGAATGTTTTTGCCATTGAAGTATGAAATATGATACATGTAGATGTTTCTTGAACTTGTGCTTTGACCTTTTCCATTCTAAAAAAGAAAATACATTAAAAATATTGCTGCGTGTTTATGGTGTAAGTCTATTTTAGTCCTAAAATCCAAGGTGTTATTTAGAAAATTTAAAATGCATTTCTGGTATAAACTTTTAATACTAAGACCACTTGACTATGTAGTCCAATAAGCAAAAAAAGAAAAAACACAACAAAACCCCAGCTGACAGTTGAATTGAATCAGTTCTCTAACAGTAACACAATACCTTTGACTAAATGACTGAGGATATGTAGAGTAGCATCGTTTTATTTTTCATGTTTGTATTTCATTGATTTAAATAAACTCATAATTTTACCAACTAAAAATCATGGTGCAATAAAGGGTGCATGAAAAACCATAGTTTAACAACTACAAAAAAAAGATGATTCATTAATCATTATTATTCTTAAGTTTCAGTTCAAGTATTCTAGCCTGAAGTTTAGCCATTTTTTAGATACATGCTTTTGAAACAATCATCAAGTATGTTGACATACATCATTTACGTTGAGCTTTGTAATAGAACACATTGAGCACAGATTGTTAAGAGAGATGATAGCAGATTAATATAAATGTATAATATTTTATTAAATCACTTTCTCTTTATTTTAGACACATTTTGATTAAATCATATTAAAACAAAAATTGATGAAGTAATATTTTTGTTATTTTGATCAATGTCAGAGAAACAAAATTTTTCATATGAACAGAATGAAAGCATTGTTCATTAAGAGTTAAACTGATTATATGACGCCTCAAAACATTTCACAGCTAAAAAACAAATGTACTTTATGTACTTCATGTAATACGATAAGAAGTGTAAAGCTATTGAATTTCGATCATGACAGAATATTGACAAACAGGGATTTAATCATGTTTGATTTTCATCCCCTGCTTCAAGTAGATTTCGATCCAGATCATTGCTATCTCTTAGTAGTCATTAAATGAGACTGATATTTAGAGAGGATTTTTTTTAACGGAACCAAGATCAATCATTTATGGATTATGAACTTTTGAATTATAAACATCTTAGAAATGAATTTGGGACTAAAGTAAAAATGAAATAATCAGTTCAGCAGCATAAATGTTGATATGGATTGCTGCCCTATCAGGAGGAATGAGGAAAACTGAGCTGTAAGAAAAAAGATGGCCTAATTTACATGTTTAATTGCCATAAAGTAATGAAAATGATAAGATATTCAGAAACAGAAAAGCAATTTCTTTGTTAACTTTTCCTTAGTTACAAGCTTTAAGATTAAAAAAAATTGGATTTAACTGACACAAGTAGTTCTGTTTTGTTTTCATTGCCTTACAATAAAGATCTAGAACTATATAGATGTCCAGTGATGAAAAATGATGTTAGCAGATTGTCTCTTGAATGGAAAATATTTTGTGCCGATTCCTCTTTATAAATACCAACAAAAGGAAATAAAGAAACACATTAAATAAAAAAACAAAAACTCTACTGTGGTTAACATTCTTTGTTTTATTAAAAATGGCACAATTCTTGGTAATTTTCATCATAAAAGTCAATGACAAATAAATTTTCTTGTCATGCTCAAATTTTCTGCCAGATATAATTATACATTTTCTAAATGTACAAAAACATTGGGAATTTCTCTATTTCATAAGGTTTTTTTTATTTATAGAAAACTTCACATTGGCTATTCATGTGCCATAAATTCTTAATAGATTTCACCATTCTGAATAAAACATGACTTGGTATGTTTATAATTTATATCAAGATTTATTTGTACATCCACGCCCGTCTATTTTTAAAAGAATTGTGTGTTCCTCTGTCTTCTTCAAGTGATAGGATTTAACCACATGTTTTCACAGTCATTCTCATGTAGGTATAAGCCTGTCATGTGTGCATTTCAAAATATATGTTCAATCATAATTAATGTAAGAGTATATATTTTTTACTTTTGTGATTTAAAACTGCACTTTACATCACAGAAGCAAAAATAATCATACTTATCCATTAATTATGATAGAACATTTTCAAATGCATGCATGATGAAGCACTATGATTTTGAAAGTTTTAGAAAACTCCCATGATAAAATGAGGTGCAACTTACTGCAAAACAGGTTTATTTTCAAGCTGAAACTTTATGTAAAAGAAAAAAAAAGTATTTTTAACAGGTAAAATATATTACAGTTTTTTTTTTAAATATGAATTGAGAACCCAGTCATGTACTGGAACTAGAAAACCTAAAAATATTAATATTTTAGACTGCAATTTTACTTACTTAATTAATGTAAACAGAAATTTTCCTTTCTTTTAAATTGTAAAGGTTTCTGTCAAATTCATATTCAGCTTAAAAATAAGAATATTGTACATGTTGTATGATTATCATCTTTATCATCAGAGCTAGGCCTCTGCGCGTGTGTCTTTTTCGTGATGCTAGCTTTACAAACTTTTTAGCGGATGATTCATTGCATATCTTTCCGAGCAATGTTTGATAGAGAGTTGCAACAGGACATGCCAGTCTTAAGTCCTCTTACCCTATTATTAATTTCCGGTACCTAATGTGAGCTTTAAGATATTCTGCTTTGCCATTTTATATATCTGATCAAGTTAATCGTTTGTGGTGCACAGACTACCTTGACACAACACTGCATTCATAATTTTAACTTTCGGTTCAGCTGCTTTGATGGCTTTCTCTTTTCTTTTCTTGTTTTTCCTGTTGGTTTCTTTCAATCTTTGTTTAATTTTTTCTCTCAACTCTTTATCTGATGCTTTACGTTTTTGTTTTTGCACCATTCTTTTTAGCAACACTGCCAAAAAAGTCCTTTGTAAAGACACTCTTTTTTTTACTAAACCTTTTATCGGTTTTAATGTGCTTCCACGTGGAAAATAACGGAAAACATCAATAGGCAATTCTTTAGACTTGAGAAATGGGGGGGTTTACATGTACATGTACAGCTGCTACAAAGCATATGTTTTAAAAGACACATAACCGTATGTTTAGTAATTCTTACTTAAAATTAACCCAGTGATCTGTCTTATCGAGATCTAAATTTGAAATTACGAGTTCGTCCCAAAATGTGTGTTTGTGCATCCAATGGTAGGACTGGTGATGGTGCTTCCGGATTCAATGTTTGTCTTTGGTGCAATTTGGATCGTCCGAATCAAGACTGCAAACTGTTCAGGGAGGTTTAGTTAATACCTTTGCCATGAACATCTCTTTTAAGCAGCGTAGTGGCGTATTGGTATGAGCAATGTTCGCTTTGAGTGGCAAGGCGATGGGTGCCAAAGCATCTATAAATAAATGATTTTCTCCCAAATGGGAAGCATAATTCAGCCATTTTCACTTAAAGCCTTATCCTAACCACAGCTGAGACAACCTAAAAGTTAAAGCTTAGCTCTTCAAAGGGTAACCACTTGGAGAAAGTCGTTCGCTTACGCCCGCGTATGCGCTGTCCAGGGCAGTGAACAAGAATGCTCTTAGAAACAGTTGTGTCTCATATAAAGCTCTAATTGAGCACGCTACAGTAAGTAGGAGCACTACCGCTTTCGGCAGAATCCAAACTACATCCTTTCCAAGGCTGCCCAGAGCTGTCGACCCCTCAGTTTACATTTGTTCTATTTCCAGTTTTACCAAAATTAGAGCTAGCGTCAATTTCCATCCCCTGAAACCCTGAAAACATTATCTATATGTCCTGTTAATTTTAGAACCAATAGTCAAGCAAAATGGGTCAATTTCTCTTACATCTGTTCTACACCCAACATAATGAGTATAAGGTGAACGAAAGTTTAAAAAAGCCATTTTCTCAAAACTACGTCATGTGAACATAGAGCAAATGAAAACTGAGGCGTCTGTCTCGTCAAATTATATCAAGCCAAGCAGTTTATTTTCCATTGAAAATGACAGTCATCAGGAAACTGGTATCAGTTCTAGCAGTTATTGCCAGTTGATCGGTTTGTTTATAATATCCTTCCTTTGCATATGCATATATATAGACAGATATATATATATATATATATACATTTATATATATAGAGAGAGGGAGAGGGAGAGAGAGAGAGAGAGAGAGAGAGAGAGAGAGAGAGAGAGAGAGAGAGAGAGAGAGAGAGAGAGAGAGAGAGAGAGAGAGAGAGAGAGAGAGAGAGAGAGAGAGCGATAGACAGATAACATACATGTTTTACTTCAATGAGGGGGAAAAACAGCTATACGAAGGTTGACGTACTCCACCGTATAGACCAAAGCATCGTGGAAAACATGCTGTTCTGCTTTTTTTCGGGAATGGCGGTTCGGTATGTAAACACCACTTTTGCTTCTTTAGCAAGCGTTTCGTACTTCTATGCTGTTTTATATATACCTAAGATATTGACCAGATCCACTAAATGCCTACAAGGAACATAAGAACAACCAAGTTAAGCTATTTTATTAACTAGCACGTCTTAATTTGACTTGCATGAGTTTTACAGATTATGATATGATCTAGAATAATTTTAAGCTTTAGCAATTCAAGTTAACCCAATACATTTTTTTTATGATCTTCTTATTATTATTTTCTTTATTTTTACACTTCTCCCTAGTAGAAACGGGGACTTAAAATAACAAAAAAAATTGAAAAATCTATGTTTGTTTCTCTGTCTTCTGGTAGGATTTAACCAAATTTTTTCATGCTCATTCTCATGGAGGTATAAAACTTATCAGATTAAGACTTTTCAAAACAAATGATGGCATCCACCAAGAGATGGTCGCTCTTTATTTCTTTTTGGAAACTCGACATATACGTCTTGGCCTAATTACTTAAGTGAACAGGCTGCCTATACCAAAAAAAAAAAAAAAAAAAAGAAAGTTCTTCTTCAGCTGACGAATCCGTTTTTAGATATTCTTTAGTTGCTCCCAGAGCCAACCGCAATTAAAAAGCCTCGAGAAAAAGCTATGGGATCAAACAGACACTTTCCAAAGCTGTAGCGGCTGTGAAAAGCACGGCGTAGAGAGACTTTCTGTGCTCGCTCTAATTCTTACAAATTCTACATTACTGCTTTCTCTTCTTTTACTACTTGTCTGCCATTATTTCCTTTTCCTTCTACTTTTCATATTCTTCCTCTTCCTTCTGCTCCCCCCCCCCCCTTTTCCTCCTTCTCTTCTTTTTCTTCTTCTTCTCCTTCGTTTTCTTCTCCCTCTCTCGCTCATGGATTAGCATCCTGTCATAAAGTAATCAACTTTTGTAAAGTTGCATTATCTGAATTTACAACGTTAAGTTTGACCATCTACCTTTTTCAACGAATTGTAGAAAAAGAGTTCCAAACAGAGACTAGAAAGCACTCCCCAAGGAACTTCCTTTCCTTATATCATGGACGCTATCACATATTAGCAGCAGCCAGAAACTCACCCACTTAATGACCTATATTTAGCTTGAACACGGTACACCGCAACTGCGCAGGAGTAGGAAATTAGAAAATAAACACACAGTCTGTGTTTCACTTGTGAACTGTTACAGTAGTCTGAGGAGCAAAGTAAGACGTAAGGAAGGTTTTCATGGCTTTTACACCATATTTCTTCTTGTACGGAGTACTTGTAACTTCTTCATTCATAGAGCAAATTTCATGTGGGTTTATTCTGGACGATGCAGACAAAGTTGGTAAGACATTAAGATTCATTTCGTACGTGAGCGAACAATGGATCATTCATGAGAGTGATTGGAAAGAGTGAATGAAAAGAAAAGGAATTTCTGGCCCTTCTTATTCGATTGATTTATTCTGTATGTCTCTCTTGCTCCATATATATTGTAACATATTTGGTACAGGGTGTACTACTTGGACAAGTTCATTTAAGGCTCATCTCCCCAGGACGTTCATTTTAATGTAAATTAATTATTACAGATGAAATTGAAAGTTTTGCCTTTAGAAGATAACTTTAAATGTACATTTCTGTGCAAGTGAGGCTAGATTACAGAAGAACAAAATATCAAAATCTTGTCAAATCCCTGATGTTCTTGAGAGGGTATTTTCATGATATTCTAAAATCCCAGATTCCATATAAAAATTAAATCAAAATCGAAATCAAGCAAAATGGAAAGGATCAAATTAATCGAACATTTTACCATTTTGCGCAAACAGAGAATAGACCTATGAGTGAATGATGAAAGCAAAAGTTTAAGCAGGAATTTAAAGCTGACTTCAGTTTACGTAACAATCCCAAGCAATATCAATTCCAGTCGCTAAATGATTAACTTGATTAAGTGAGTAAGTCAATGAATCCTGCGTTGACCATTGGTGTGTAATTAAGTTACTGATGAAGCACATAAAGGCATAATATGTGTCATTTTCCATTATGTTATCTTTGTCCATATAAGTTCAAGTTGGGTGATTGTACTACTATTACTACTACTACTACTACTACTACTACTACTACTACTACTACTACTACTACTACTACTACTACTACTACTACTACTACTACTACTACTACTACTACTACTACTACTACTACTACTACTACTACTACTACTACTACTACTACTACTACAACTACTACTACCACTGCCACTATCACTACCACCACCACCACCACCACTACTACTACTACTACTACTACTACTACTAGTTGTGAAGCAATGTAAAAAAAAGACAAAAAAAGGTAGAGTGCTGCTCCGAAATGTACAAAACAAAACAAAACATGTGAGCTTTCGGCTTTACGCCTTCGTCAGACATAAAAACAAGAACAACAAACCACACAAGGATATTCACATATAAAAATTGGAAATACAAACTATAAAAAAAAAAAAAATTAATTAAAAACTATATATAGGAGAATAGGAGTACAAGAGAAAGAGAAAGTTAGAGAGAGAGAGAGAGAGTGAGAGAGCGAGAGAGAGAGAGAGAGAGAGAGAGAGAGAGAGAGAGAGAGAGAGAGAGAGAGAGAGAGAGAGAGAGAGAGAGAGAGAGAGAGAGAGAGAGAGAGAGAGAGAGAGAGAGAGAGAGAGAGAGAGAGAGAGAGAGAGAGAGAGAGCGTCCTACGAAAATTGGTCTAAAATTTGAAGTGAAAAAAGGAAATTATAGAAATGATGCATGAAAAATTTGATCTTTGAACGGAACTTGCGTTTTCAAAAAAAAAAAAAAAGAAATCACATTCCCTATGTTTCCAATGTCGCTAGTCTATACTGATAAAGCCAATATTTAGGCGAAACCTTTAAATGTAATTTTGAATTTTGTTCTCTTTGTTCATATAAGTCCAAGTTGGTTGATTGTCTACGCCTAAGCTGCTGCTGCTGCTGCTGCTGCTACTACTACTACTACTACTACTACTACTACTACTACTACTACTACTACTACTACTACTACTACTACCACTACCACTACCACTACCACTACCACTACTACTACTACTACTACTACTACTACTACTACTACTACTACTACTACTACTACTACTACTACTACTACTACTACTACTACTACTACTACTACTACTACTGCAACAACAACAACAACAACAACAACAACAACAACAACAACAACAACACTACTACCACTACCACTACCACTTCCACTACCACTACTACTACTACTACTACTACTACTACTACTACTACTACTACTACTACTACTACTACTACTACTACTATACTACTATACTACTACTACTACTACTACTACTACTACTACTACTACTACTACTATTATTACTGCTACTACTACTACTACCGCTATTACTACTACTACTACTACTACCGCTACTACTACTACTACTACTACTACTACTACTACTACTACTACTACTACTACTACTACTACTACCACTATTACTACTCTCACTCTTTTACTATTTCTGCTTTGACTGCAACTGATTCTGTTATAGATCTCAATTTCCGATGGCCGGACAGAGAAATCTTAGCCCTTTTCTTTATTTCATAAAGCTGCTCATTAAGCTTCCTTTGAAAAAGATAGCCAGCGTCTACCTTATGAAAGGTAAAATATCTTGATAACAAACAATTCCTCTCAAAGAAGAAAGAAAAGTTACAGAAAAAAAAGTCGAGGGAATGATATCAACAGCTGGCCCGAGCGGATGGGAATTTTGCAATTTTTTTTTCTGTTGGTCTTCCAAATTTCGAGAATGATGTAGCTCTTACCTTGATGCATGTCACCCATAAAGAGATAGATAAAGGCACACAATAGTGCGATGGGGGTTCAAGAAGTCTTTGGTCTGAGTAGGAAGGAGTCTGTGGTAGAGCATTGAAATTTTTTCAGCCTTTAAAATATTTTTTGGAACGCAAGATGCAAGTTTTCGAGAAAACCCTACAGTAATTAAGCACTTGTTAGATGTGATAAGCTGTGTCATGGGACGGTTGAATTTCGCTCGGTTATCAAGTTTTCACACTTTCAAGGAAAATCCCCAATATATTAAAAAAATCCCCATCTGATATTTTTCAGGAAAAAGTCCAAGTTTATGGTGACAAATATCCTCGACAGTATATTTTAACATACTCGGTAAGAAATATAAATCTTGATCCATGTTGGTGATTGATGAAGATCGTGAAGGACGCCTACCTTTAGTGGTAACTGGTTCTACAAGATCAACGCATAACAGTACTGTAAAACAGCTCTCAGGTGAAACTGGAATCAGTGTAGGGTTAGTTGAACTGTTTCTCTACACCATCTCAACATGAATAGGGTTTCTGCGCAGTGGGTACCTTGCTATTTGACCAGTGACCAAAAGAAGTAGATCTGATGTTTGAGTCACGCAAAACTCTCCTTCGAATGGAGTTCAATGACATAATTATATTTCTTTAAAAACATGATAAAAAATTTTGATCCAGATAAAAAAGATGACCTCCATGCAATGAAAAACCCCTTTTTTTCCTTCACCAAATAAGACGAAGGTGACACCATCAAATAAAAATGTCATATGGTTGTGTTTCTGAAATTCTGAATGTATAATTATGATTGCTACCTGGAAAACGGACAAACCGTCACCAAAGACTGCCATTTTGGTTTGCAGATAAAATTGCAGTTCAAGTTGGTGAGAAAAAGCCGTGGAAAACTACTGCATGACAATACCCCTGCGCACAGGGCACAAAAAGCAGTTCGGACAGCAGAACAGGACGACTTCGAAATCCTGCAATTCCCAGCTTATTGACCAGAATTAGCCACATCACTGTTGTTCCATAACCTCAAAAAAGCGCTCAAAGGCGCTGCTCTCAGGACAAGCTGGACGCGATTGAAGCTGTTTAAGAATGGTTAGGTGCCCTTTAAATTTTTGGTCCTTTTCCTCTCAAGGACCTTTGAGGGTCAAAGAGTAGCAGCAGACATGTGTTACTCTGCGCGGTGAATATGTAGAGAAATAACAGTGTGCGTGTGTGCTTAAAAGCAAAGCTCTAATTTTACTGCTTCATATCTAGAACATAGACGTGTTGAACCCCCCTCAAAAGCATGATAATTAATATGTGTCACAGTTTTTTCATTTTTGAATTCTTATTCTCCTGTAACGAATTTCTGATAATAAGAAAATTGACTTTTCTCAACAGTATGTGGAGCAGTGCTTAATGCCGGGCCTGAAAGAGGCAGCCACTTTGACTCTCCAGGCTTCCCAGATTACTACCCAGAAAATGCTTACTGTTTCTGGGAGATCACCGCTCCAACCGGTGATCGCATCAACTTGACTTCTGACTACTTCGATGTCGAATATCAAAAAGAGTGCCTGTGAGTGAGTACTGAAAAGTATGTTCAATGAAAACGCGTCTTATCGAGCGTGGCATACAAAAGCGTGCCATATTTGGCAATGAAATTTACATTATATTTGGTGGGCTCTCGGCTGATGGACGTAACCGTTCCGTGCAATAATGGCTGAATTAGGTATATGGGGATTCGCCCAGTCTTCACTCAATATTTCTTCTTACGAATTCTCCTCCCCCCCCCCCCCCATCTCTCTCTCTCTCTCTCTCTCTCTCTCTCTCTCTCTCGCTTTCTTTCTCTATCTCTCAATTCCTTCATCCTTTTCCATTGTCTGACGCTCTCTACGCTTCTATTTTTCTTTTTGTCTTTTAGTCCGTGCGTCATTCTGTATGTCTGTCTCCGTCATCTATCTATTTCAATTACAAAGACTGTGTCAAAAATATTTATAACAAGTTCGAGGAGCTACCAAGACCGTTAAGAATCATTATATAAATCACAGGAAAAATTTCCCTTTGAAATATACAGGCTGGAAAGACAACTACAAACCTCACAAAAATAACACTTGTATCCTCCAGCGCCCTACAAGTGCATGCACTGAAAGAAAAAGAAGCAAAATTTACAGGAATGAACAGTTGGGGAATACTACTATAATAAAAAAAAAGCAAGTTTTACAACAATAAAAGATATACCACCTCCAGAGCCACTCGTAAAATAGTTTTAAGATATTAAGAACCTTGAGACTTTGGAATTCCTCTCATGTTGTCATGAAGACATTTTTTTAATGAAGGAGAGATCTAAAGTAAAAAAGTCAACTAAATTTGGGTGCAATCTTTTTCAGTTTATCTCTCCACAGACACCATAATGTGATGCTGATGACCCATTACAGGTACAATGTAGTGCGCGATGTGGTAAAAAATGCTCTCCAATACAAAGTAAAAACGAGAAACTGCTCAGATAATATTTCAGAGGGGAAAAATGTTTGAAGCCCTGGATTTTTAAAATTTATTGGGTTACCCTGGATTGCTAAAGCTTTTAATTGTTCTAGATCTAGATCTAGTCACAATCTGTATAACTCATACAACACAAGTCAAGAGTGGTAAGTTAATAAAATGGCTTAACTTGATTACTTCTACAGTTCCATGTTGACAATTAGTGTATCTTAGATATTGAACAGTTTGGAAATTATACGAAAAATATTAACTGTTTGTTTTTACAATTTTTATATAATTTACGAAGAAACAATTCTTAATTTGTTTTAAAAGCGTTGTTCACTTTGAAGGTGGTAAAGCGCTGAGATCAGTCTTTAAATCTTAGTTTATCATAACAAATTTGGCAAACAAATTTTGGTGAATTAATTACAATAATTAAAGCATATTTTGAAAGCCTAAATCCATAACTATTCTTTTTTTTTGAACGGCGTGGGACACTGATCTTGGATGATCAAAATTCAGTAAACTTCATTTTGGGGGAGATAGCGGAGAAGGAGATCGAAGTTGCCTTTTATAATATAGATCCATCCAGAGGAAATGAACTAAGCGCGAATCTGGTTTATCTAGCATTTCTTTCCCCTGACCTCCTTCCCCTTTTGGCTTTCCACGATAACATTCTAATGCAGTTACAGTTTGATATAGTAATACAAGTCTGGTTTATACAGTTTGGAGACAGAACACCACCAGAGAAGATTTCGAAACACGTTGACAGTAACCTGCAAAAGAATTGTGCGATCAGTTAAGATGTGCGCCACAGTCTTCCGTGGTAAAACAAACAAACAAACAAACTAACTTCCTTCGCTCCTGCCTGCCTGTCCCTGTCCCTGTCTGTCTGTCTGTCTGTCTCTCTCTCTCTCGTTCTCTCTCTCTCTCTCTCTCTCTCTCTCTCTCTCTCTCTCTCTCTCTCTCTCTCTCTCTTTCTTTCCTTCAATCAAAAGTTTTCACTTCCTTCATCCAAAACAAAGTTAATCGATATGTACTTTTTTCGTATTAATTATTATCTTGTAAGAATATCTATATATATCTATCTATCTATCTATCTATCTATCTAGCTAGCTAGCTAGCTAGCTAGCTTTCTAGCTTTCTATCTATTTAGATATCTATGTATCTCTCTGTAAGTATATTTTTTTCCTTTATATTTTCGCGTTTTTACCTTTTATTTTACACTCCAGTTTTCCTACTTCAGAGAACGGTAGGCATTATAAATAAGGACGTCTGCACTTTCATAAAAAATAGTCACATCCTGCTGAGTACAGCCCCACCTTGGTACAGCTCTCCTCCGTCCGAATGACCCAGAGTCTGAAGGGAATGTGCGCAGAGAATGAAACAGAAAAGTATTTTTAGATGAAGCTGTCAAGTTGGATCAATCAATAGCCATAAATTATGAGCTCTAATCATAAAACCAGTACCATTTAGAAGACAACCGATATATGGTTTTGTAATGGAATATTTTTTTCCTATGGCCATTTTACATAGTTTTTTTTCTGTCTAGAATTTATAATCTTGGAGCGCTGATAGCAGCGTGTACTTCTTTTTTTTTTTTTTTTTTTAGCGAAAAACCTCACAACAGAGCTCTGCAAAACTGGGAGTGAAATCATTTCCCCTTTAACCATAGAGTTATACTTTTTGGTAAAAAATTTAAACGTGATTTTAGCTTTTAATTTTAAACAAACCCATTTGTCGTCTTTTTGACAAACTAGAAATGTTGGGCCCCGGTCAGTGATGGAATTTTAAAAAAAAATGGATGTTGGTCGCATGAAAAGTTGAAATGATCGAACTTTCGAAAAATAATCTAGACCGTATAGACTATAAACTATGGCATATCCTAAATCACTCCAACTCAGATGTTTTGCTAAATGACATTTGAGACTATGGTTTTTGAAATCATTGCAATCGAAAATTGTAGTTATCTGTGCTGAAAATAAAAGATTATGATCATTCTGAAGTATTTTTTTTTAAGAAAAAAGCAAAGGTAAAATAATAATCTGCAAAATTTTAAGTATCTTACATCATTACGACCGAAAATTTTGAGTAGCTCAATCAATTGTATAACAATAGATACTTTAGGATTTTCTTTCGTCACTAAAGATACTTATTATATAAATCTATGAAATGAATTTTAAGGTGCTACAAATAGGACAGATATGTAGCAAAGTCACCCATTCTAACACAGACATGTGCAAATTTAAGACCAGTTCATTTTACAAGAATGCCTATCCGTTTTCCTGCACTCTTTAATCGAGCATCAAACAATCTAAACTATGGTTATGCTAAAAAGGTGATGATCACTTTTTAAATTTATGTCCTAATTTAGCATGATACAAAGAAGACGTATTTTCTTTCACTCAGATTTGACTATCTATCTATCGAAGATGGCGTCTATGGGGAATATGGTAACACTCGTTTTTGTGGACATGACCGACTGGATTACATCTCAGAATCTAATGTCATCAAGATTCATTTCAACACTGACGACGATGGATCATCTTCTGGATTTCGCATTTTGTACAGTAAGTTTCAAATGCAAATCTGTAAAATCTGTAGTGTTTTACATGTAGCGTTAAAGTTCTGTGAATTATGCTTACCTCCCCACATACTTAAATCCACTTTCTTCTGTTCATATTTTGTTCATCACAGTTTTTGCTCTGTTTTAGAAATGATTAATCAGAAAGTAGGATTAAAAAAAAAGGAAAACGGAGCAGGCTAAAGATGCTGTGTGATTCTCCTCAAATGATAAAAAGAAAACAAAATAATGCACATATATTTTTTTCTCATTATGTGAAATCTTCCGCTTTGCATTTTTCATCTGTTTTCAAGTTAACCAAAAAATCATAACTATTTGTATGCATGTGTTCCAAGCTGCTGTGCTAAGCCATCCACTGGAAACCCTCTTATCCTGCAATAAGACTCTCTCACAAGAAGGGTTAATAACTTCACCCGGTTACCCTCAGCGTTACCCTGCCGATACTGAGTGTTTTTATCTAATTCAGGTATGAAAACCAAAGAGCAGATAAAATCCTTTAACTTCTATTGTCCGTTCACTATTTTTTTTTAATGACTCTGTTTCAAGACAGGCATAGTACTCGTTAGAATGTCATACATTAATGAAGTTGTTAAGGAAAAAAAAATAGAAAGACCTAGACAGACATATACATGATAGATAGGCAGATGAGTTGATTGATTGATCGAGAGAGAGAGAGAGAGAGAGAGAGAGAGAGAGAGAGAGAGAGAGAGAGAGAGAGAGAGAGATAATAATAATAATAATACTAATACTAATAATAATAATAATAATAATAATAATAATAATAATAATAATAATAATAATAATAATAATAATAGTAATAACAATAATAGAGTTGAGAGAGAGAGAGATAATAATAATAACAATAATAATAATAATAATAATAATAGTAATAACAATAATAGAGTTGAGAGAGAGAGAGAGAGAGAGAGAGAGAGAGAGAGAGAGAGAGAGAGAGAGAGAGAGAGAGAGAGAGAGAGAGAGAGAGAGAGAGAGAGAGAGAGAGAGAAAGAGAGAGAGAGAGAGAGACTTTTCAAACCTGGCATGGAATATAAGATTGAAAGTGCAAATTCATTTTTAGTAAAAATGACTTTCAAAGTTTCAATCTGATTCATTACAATTTATTCAAATATGATGTTTTTCTTTATAATTTGAGAAGTCTCAGTACGCTCTATTAAGGTCCTCAGTAGCTCCATAAATTACGTTATTTTTATATGAACGTTTAATTATTAGTTTTCCTGTTTCATTTTTCAGCTCATGAGTTAACATCGTCACTCAATGTGGAAAGAAACTCAATTTATTGCGATGGTTTGTCTTTTCAGGCACCAAAGAATCATCATGTTCGCCTGACATTCAATGATTTTGAACTAGAACCACGTCCATGTTTATTTGACACCCTTGTGGTCTACGATGGAACAGATTTTGGTAATTATGCTCAAAGGGATCTGTTTTTGTATTCAACTTTATTTTTCTACTGTTCATTTTAAAGCATCTGTGATCGATTTAGTTGCCAATTTTCTTTTTCATATTTCCTTATTGTTTAACTAAACAACTGGCATACGTGAAGTCCGCTCCGCCGAGCCGCAGCTTAAAATATTTTCATTCGTGATATCAATATTTTGCTCATCATCTCGAGCTTCATGTGGCTTATTATCTTATCAAATTTCACTTTGAAAATAAGAGGCCAGATCAGTGTAGATCCTATACGATGAGGGTTTTCTTGTATAAGAGCGTCCATATCAAGAACAGAGGAATACTGATAAATGTATAATCAAGAACAACATAAAAAAAAACAGGGGATAACAGTCAAAACGCTGTGATTATGATTGTTCAATCTGTCTACTCTATTTCATGACGCACTAGGCTCTTACACTTGAACTAAATAAGTAATCTGCCTTATCTATCATTATTCTAGAAGGTGGTCCTACTGCAATATACCCTTATGAGAATATGAGAGATCGTAAGAACGTCAAAATATTCGGAAATAATATATAAATATGCTTTAACCATATAAACTCTGAGGGAAAAAAGATGTGCTTCTCGTTAAGTAGTGCATGAACAGCGATAAAAATTAAAGCAGAAGCAAAGAAAACAAAGATTGCCGTTAGTGCAACAGAAAACCAGATTTGTCGATAATCGCGACTAAACAGTTTGAAGTTGATGATGGTAAAAAGAATAAATTTTGTTTAGTGAGCAAACAACAGCAATATTAACTTTACTTATACAGTCAAAAAGTATTTTATAAAACGGAAACATCATTATAAAGGATATCAATGATTTCAGTACAATGTTAATAACTTCAATCGTAGGTGCAGGAATGAATAGTGGCAACATGTGCCAAAGTTTTGAATATGTGTCAAAAGTCATTACCATCTTTTTTAGGTTTCAGTATTTAACAACTAACAAAAGTCACTGTGTTAGTTGAGCAAGAAAAAATATCTTTAACATTTTTTATGTGTGTTTTACTGCAGCTTTATAATCTATTTTCTATATTTGTTCTCACTTGCGATTCTTTCAAGTTACAGCGTAGGATGATAATCTATTCCTTTACTCCTTTCTTTGCACAAACATGAGCACTCATTTTATTTTATGATACAAATATCCTGCGAAGGTGCGTTAATTTTATAAAATATGTTACTCAGATTTTGAAAAGGAATAGCCTGGAATAATATCAATCCTTTATTGGTTCTTTATCGTTTCAAAGTAATGTTATTATTTACAGCTAGCAGATCTATTGTTTTTTTTATTTTTCAAATTTTCCTTAGTTTGTTAAGTTCTTGTTGCGAGCAACTAATGCTAGTGACATTATTTTTTTTTAAATTTGCGGTTAAAAATAAGTTTTTATTTTTCTTCGAACTCTTCTATCGTCCTCGAATAAGACTGAAAGAAAAAAGTTGGACGCATACAAATTTTGAACATCTTCCATGATAAAGAATGGATTCACATACGCAGTCACCAAATACCTCCAGTCGTTATTGATAGTTTACAAAATATGCTGGAAATTAGAGCCTCTGCTACCTTGTTTGAAGTTCTCTTTTAAAGTCTCGGAATTTAAAAAAAAATTAGTATTTAGTATTCACCCAATCTGTAGAGATCACCAGGTATACGTCAGACCAATGGTACACAAGAACATCCATCGCAAAGATTAAAGAGGAAGATCTTTCGTAGATTCTCTCTGATGTAGATTTTAAGAGGATTTTTTTTTATCAACATTCAACATGATTAAATATTCATCGAGTTCAAGGTCATGGATTCGTATTGTAATGAATTATTTGTTCTGACCTGTCAGTCAAAAGAAAAAAGACCAAGCTAATAAAGTCTTTCCACGCGATGAATAAACTAAGACCTAAAATGGGGCCCACACACCATTACGAAACTTCGTTCGCCTAAAACTCAAGATCTACCGAACCAATCTTTACCAAACTGCGCATGGCGTTAACAATGATAACAAAGATGGTTTTTGCTTTATCATGACTTTGATTAAATGTTGTTGTAATTTTATTAAAAAAAAAAAAAAATAAAATGATTCAAACGTCAACGTTTGGATTCATTTGGATTGCAGTTTTGAAACCGGTTGCCATTATCGCCCGTCAAGAAGAAAGTGGAAGTCGGAAATCGAATAAAAGCGTACATATATAACAGATCTAAATTAAAAAAAAAAGGAAACAAAAAAAAGAGAAAGTTATTATCTATATTATTTAATTTTTCTGCTTTTTTAAAAAAAATTGTACTATAAATGCATGCTTGCCAACACTTAGATCTAGATTAGATCAATCAGTATCATCGGAAGAATCACCAGATGTAGAGCATTGATACTCTGGATCTTCATCTGAAAGATCTTTTTCAGACTTTTCAGAAGCTGAAACGTCTTGGAAAATTTCGAAAATGTTTTATTAGCTCAAATCGGTGTGGGTGCATGGAGTCTAAGTAGAAGACATTGTCCAAAGGACGTTCGTTATTCATTTTCCAAAGGATTCAAGCCTAATGCTTGAATAAGTTGGTAAGTACAATTCTTTATTGTTGTTTTGTAGTAGTAAGTGCGAATATATTTTTTGTTGTTTTCATGCTTTTTTATGTGTGGTGTCGTCGGGAGTCATTGACAGTATTATGTTGTATGTAATAAAGTAAAGAGTTTTTCTCTCACACACCTCGCCGACTCTCCCCCCCTCTCTCTCTCTCTCTCTCTCACTCTCTGTCTGCCTGTCTGTCCCTCCCTCCCTCTCTCTCTCTCCCTCTCTCTCTCTCTCTCTCTCTCTCTCTCTCTCTCTCCAACTGGCAGTGAAATAACTCATACTATTTTATATTTTTATTTCAAGCAAATGCGACACTTACGAAAGTTTTTGCAGATGACAAAAATTGCTCCTTACATATGTCATAGAGCCAAGTCCCTTTTAGCTGAAAAAGTAAGGGACCCCCCCCCCCTCTCCCCCGGGTCTCTCTCTCTCTCTCTCTCTCTCTCTCTCTCTCTCTCTCTCTCTCTCTCTCTCTCTCTTTTTCTCTCTCTCTCTCTCATATGGGTGTTGCAAGCTTTGTTTAGTGCAAATCAAAAAAAAAAAAAAAAAAAATCAGAAAACAAAACAAAAATTGAAGAAAAAAAAAAATTAATTACAAAACAAAACCAAAGGAAACCTAGCAGGATGTATTTTTTCCCCAATTCCGATTGTACTGAAGATATCTTTAATTTTAATTTGGATGTTTCATTCTCTGTCATTTTTCTTATTCAGTGCATATCTAAAACTCGCATTTATTTTTTTTTTGTACAGATGCCACGGAGACGAACTGCAACACTTGGGCGTTCGACGACTTATGCAAAACGACTTCGTTAAAAAAAACCCAAATCCAATGTAAACTATAGTGAAGCAACCGAAGAGGTTGTTGCTTCATTACCCCAAGCTCTTTCATATTCTCACCCGGATTTTGTTCGAAACTGTTCGATTGGAAATGTGTGTCATGTTTGCAAACACTGTGCTTCAGTCAATTTCAAAAAGAATCTCCTGCAATTGTGCTTTTCAAATGACTTCTTTTGGATGTAAGGTATCCAGCCAACAAGGTTGGAATCCAAACTTTTGATTTCAAGGCCAAGTCTGCCATTTAATTGGTCCTGTTGAACCCAACTCTCAACAGAGTGCAAATTTTTTACAAATATAATTCATGGATTCTAACATGGATTGAGTGCATCAACGCCTTTCAATTATCGATTTCCCACTGAGACAGCCACTGAGACAGCCACTGCTTCTACAAATTCAAACTGTCCTCGAGGATCACAACAACTATGTAAAGGAATTAAAACATGTTTATGAAATAACAAAAGGAAGTCAACAAATCTCAAATTTCAAACTTGTTATTCGAGAGGATGCTCGGCCTCCCCTGGAACACGCTCACCGTTATAATGCACCGACTGCTTCAGAAGTGGCTCTACTCACGCCAAATGATCCTGTTGGACATCGAGATATTGTTCTCATGCAGAGAGATAATATACTGCGTCGGATTTCTGAACTTCATCCCGCATAATGTGGGCAAATAATGGTTCAGTGTCAATGACTTCGATATCAAATCATGTATTTTGAATTAAGCATTGCAGTCTGTCACATTATTTCCGATGTATTACTACGCCCCGTTCATTGAACGGGTAAATATGCTTGTGTATATATATAATATATATATATATGTATACGTACGTACGTATGTATGTATGTATGTATGTATGTATGTATGTATGTATATGTAAGCGGTCGACAGAACGAAAAAATTTTTCTTCATTTTATTCAAGAACTACATGTGCATATTACGTTATCATTTGAGTGTTGGTATGTGTACCAACAATGTATAGATTTTAATTTTTTTTTATTCTTGTTTTAATTTGAAATAGATGGAAGTTTAAAACTAGTTTTATCCTATGCTGCGAACTGTATTTTCTGAACTTTATTCTTTCTACGTTATGGTTTTGATGCTAACATGTGTCGCGTACGGATGTTTGGCGCCAGTTTTCTTGGGTGAGCAGCTGGGTACGTCATTTACTAGCCGGGCTGTCTGGGGAAGGAAGATTTATTCGTCTAGGGTGGCGAATGTGATACTTTAGGGCGGATCGTATCCAGAGGGTGGTCCTGGTAGTTTGAACACCCAGACGTGACAAAGATTTTTTTTCTTTCTTTTTTTTATTTTGAATAGTGCAATTTTGATTGGTTAGAAACTAATTGAATAAGGTAGGGACGCTCCTCATGTGAGAACTTAATATCGAGTTATTGGGACTCGATTCATTCCACCTCGAGCTCCCGAAGTGAGCAGGTTACGATTTGTCTACCAAAGTTCCTACCAGCAGTTTTCCTCACCAGATACTAGCGTGGTAGATCCGTGAAAGTTTAACTAAAAGCTCTGTTTTGTATTTTCTTGTTTGGATTGACGTCCGCGATTTCCTTACTCTTTTGGAGACTTGGACCTTTTCTGGCGGGGTTTTTCTTATGGCTTTTCTTGAGGGCTTTTCTTAGTTATTTTTTTTCTTGATCCTTCGCTCGTAAATTTTTCTAGTTTTTCTTCGGTTTTCTAGTTATTCAATAAAATATAATCTAAAAACGAACCTCGTGCTTTGATAATCACAGTTATCAGTTGACGCTATCAAATCATCATATTCACAGCACAATAACATCATAATTATCTACCTCTCTATCTATCTATAACACCACACAAAAAACACCCCCACACGATCGGGCCAACATATATACAGTTGCTTATGCTTATGCTGATATTTATAATAAACATTGAAGGATATTAATAGTGAGCATGATCATCGCCATTCATATGATGTTGATGATGATGATCATGTAAGTGATGAGATAACGAAGACGACAATAAAAGTGTTCTTTCACTTTTATCTACAGAGAGTGAGAATGTTTTGGACAAATACTGCGGCAGCGTAATCCCCATGCCCATCGTCTCCAGAACAAACAGTCTGGCTGTGAAGTTTACCTCCGATAATAACCTAGAATTCTTGGGCTTCAGGTTCACGGTAGAATTCATCTCAGGGCAAGAAATAAGTGGTTTACATGATTCAAATCTAACAGCTGCATTACCCAATGCAAATAAACAGCAATCAAGATCTACAACAGAAGATACACCAACTGCAGATGAAATAGAAGATGCCACAAGGATGCCTTCCGCAGACAAGAATTTTTTAAAACGTAAGGTTGTTGCATGTTTCTTTCAATTTAAATTGGTAGATGTTTTTGAAGTGGCCTCTTGAAGAGCATGGTTTACAATTGCTATTTCTTTACAAGAGTCAGCGAAAAAGTGCAATGCTATCGCCAAACAAATACAGAGTAGGCTAGATGAGATCGCATCTCACCTTCAATGTAGCACTATTACATTTAGAACATGCCGTTTATTACGCTCTTTTCTTCATTAAATGTTTCCTGGGAAAGGGTAGAAAATTTTTGTTTCTAGAGGCTTCTTCCACAAACGATCAAACTTGGTTCAGAAAAGGCCGAATATTTTCTTTTACATTCTGATAGGTCCCAGCCATCTATGTTCCCTAATGAACAAAAAAGTAAAGTGAAAATGAATGAGAAACTGAGCTGAGTTGGTAATCGTTACTTGCTCAGTCAAGAAAACGAAGTTCAAAGAGTAGAACATGCATCTGCTGTGAAAACACGGAACTAGACTTATTCCTGCAAACTTCCCAAGCCAAATGTAATTCATAAGTTTGTAATTTAGACACCAGAATGACTACAAGTCCGAAAGTAAGTTGTTTAGCACAGCCATTTACTCACCTGAGTGCAGGAAATCTTTAGAAACATTTTTTTAATCATATACATTTTTTTGACAACGCAATTTTATTACGATATTTAATCAGATAAAATAGATGCTTTAGACATTGTATTGTGATTTGCATAGTTGCAATGAGTTCAGTTTCCAAAAAGATTTTTCTACTATAGTTGCATGACGTATAAAAATTACGCGTAGCCTATATAGTCTGTTTAGAGCTATGGGTATGACGTTTTCTTTGTCTTATTTATTTATTTAACAAGCACGGTTGCCCGTTCAAATGAACAGGTGGGGAATGCAACTACTACTTTGATGAACTGCAAATTTCACAAAAATAACATACTTATTTCCTTCACAGCTACACAACTGCACTGAAGAAAAGCAAACTTTACAACAATGAACAGATCGAGAAGACTACTACAATAAAGAAAAATAAGTTTTACAATCATAACAGATATATCTCCTCAAGGGACATTCAAGTACATTAAAGAAAAGAAAACTTCACAACAATAACAAATATGTATCTCCTCCAGAGATAAAACTTTGAGATATCGGAGTTCTTCTCACGTTTTTTAGACATTTTTTAGATAAAGGAGAGATCTCAAGCAAACAAATTAACTAAATTTGGGTGCAATATTTTAAGCAGCCCTCTTTTAAGTTTACCTCTTCACGGAAACCATAATGTGTTGCTGATGACCCAGAACAGGTACGATGTAGTGCTCGACCTGATGTGCCTAAAAATTGCTCACCAATACAAAGTAAAAACGCGCAACTGCTCCGACAATTTTACGCAGAAAAAAAATTAGGGCCCCGGATTGCTAAAACTTAATATAGTTATTCTAGATGTAGTCACAATCTGTTTAACTAATGCAAGACAAAATAAGAGTGGCAAGTAAAAAGTATGACCTAACTTGAATGTTTGTACGGTTTCTTGTTGACAATTAATGAATTTGGTTGATATCTTAGATATAAAACAGTAATGAGTATAGAAGTACGAAAAGCGAGCAAGAGAAACAGAAGTAGTTTTTACATCCGCAACGTCGCTCCGGATGAATAGTCGACGTTGACGTCGTTCAATACTAATCAATCAAATCACTACCATTTTTCTGTTCAGAACTGCATGTTTTCCACGACGCTTTTGTCTTTACGCTGGAGTAGGTCAAATTTCAGTAAGCTTTTGTTTTTGTTTTTCACCCCAGTTAAGTAAAATAACGTTGTTTATTTTAAATATAATTGTATTTATGAAACAATAATTATGTTTCGAATGCGTCACCCGTAAAGCATCGAGAATAGTCTTTTAAATGTTATTTGGGTTCATCAAAACACTTTTTTAAAACAATTTTGGTGAAATTATTACTATAAAAATACATATTAATGAACTTTCAAGAGCACTTTTGAGCCTTTGGAGGAAATGACGGAGAAAAAAATCGAAGTTGCCATTTATAATATAGAGAATCTGGAGTCACGTGTCCTGTGACTCTGAATACTCTGAAATATAAATTATCAATAAATATGTCTACTTTGAAATCTAGGCTTTAAACTGAAGTCTACACTAGCTGTTTATATTTTAGAGCTAAGACTTATTCCATACCAAATATGATTTTCGTTATGCTTTAAACGTATAATAAATTCACATAAGTGTAATTAGGATCCTTCTCAAAAAGTACTTGCAGAAATCGCAATGCTTTTTTGTGTTATATCTGCAGTTTGGAGATAAGACTAGTTTAAGTCTAGTTTTAAAGAGTGTAGATTTGAGATATAATACGTTTACTTAAATCAGTCCTACAAGTATCTTAAAATAGTTATAATTTCAATCTGTTCAATAAACCTGGCGATTAGAACAGATAAGCGATATGCCTGAATGTGCATCTTAAAGTTAGAAAAAAAAAAAAAAAAAACAATATTAAGTGTGCCCACCTACAAAACGCGGCTCATGCAGAAATACAAATTGTCGATATCATTTTTCTTCTATCTACCGTTAAAACGTAATTTATGCAAATTTTCAATCGCTGAGAGAGAGAGAGAGAGAGAGAGAGAGAGAGAGAGAGAGAGAGAGAGAGAGAGAGAGAGAGAGAGAGAGAGAGACAGACAGACAGACAGACAGACAGACAGAGAGAGAGAGAGACAGAGAGAGAGAGACAGAGAGAGAGAGAGACAGACAGACAGAGAGACAGAGAGACAGAGAGAGAGAGAGAGAGAGAGAGAGAGAGAGAGAGAGAGAGAGAGAGAGAGAGAGAGAGAGAGAGAGAGGCACACAGACGCATATAACCAGATAGACAGACAGACAGACATGTACTTGATCTCATTGTGGCTAGACTGAGGCTAAATTAACTGGTCACTTCTTTCTGTTTTTACTGTACTTACGAATTTTTCTACAATACCATCTGCTTTGGAACCAAGCTAGAAGGCTTGGAAAGATTTTTATCTTGCCTTTGTGTGAGAAATAGACCTAGGTCTAGATCTAAGCTACATCTTGAAGAGTCTTGCAAAGAATTATATAGGAAATTAGATCTAGACAGGGTTTTGAGTGTAATATATTTTTAGTATGCATATTCGACTTTGCAATTGCAAAATGCAGGCAAAATTCAGCTTCTGTTGTCCGTTTTTAGCTTAGAACGAGGTATATATATTCATAATCTCTGAACTACTATGTATCATTTAATGTTTGATGTATATGAGTGTCAGTTAATCAAGGCCAGTAACTTTCTTTGTCCTTTTTTTAAGGAACATCATCTATTATTTCAACCTGAACGATGATGAATGTTCAAAATAGTCCATAGATTTGCATTTTATGATGAAAATAGATATTAATCATTATTGCCCCTCTTCGGCGAGCTGGCAGATACTAGTGATCTCTAGTGGGCTAAATAACATTTGTCCCGTCAGTCTCTTTCCTCCCTTTTCTGTTTGTTTATCTTCTTGGCTTCCAACAATTCCACATTATACTCAATAATTTGCTAATGCTCTATTGTAGACGTATCTGGTCCATAGACGTTTCATGAGTATATTCTGAAGAAAGTTTCATGAATTTTTCTTGCAGGAGTACAGTGAGCTGCTTCTTTACTTTCATTTATTTTCTCAGCTTGCCGTTTTAATTTCTGATAAATAATGCGCAATCTAAGAGGAAAAGTTGAATTTAATAACAGAATATAAATTAAACAACAACGCGGAGAAAAATTGGCTTAATATTTTTAAAATTCAAGTTATCTAAACTTTCGAACGATTGTCATTGTCTTTCATTTCAAAGAAAGCCGGTTCTTAAAAAGGGTGTTAATCTGCTGACATAATTATGAGTCACGTCACAGCTCTCTGGAATAACTCTGTATTCCAAAGGGTTGTGGTCACGTCCATCTGTGACATCCATTGAGTCCAGCCTATTTTAGTGAAGGATGGGAGAGAGAGAGAGAGAGAGAGAGAGAGAGAGAGAGAGAGAGAGAGAGAGAGAGAGAGAGAGAGAGAGAGAGAGAGTGAGAGAGAGATAGAGAGAGAGCGAGCGAGCGAGATATATATATATATATATATATATATATATATATATATAGAGAGAGAGAGAGAGAGAGAGAGAGAGAGAGAGAGAGAGAGAGAGAGAGAGAGAGAGAGAGAGAGAGAGAGAGAGAGAGATAGAGAGCGAGCGAGAGAGAGAGACAGACAGAGACAGAGAGAGAGAAAGAGATAGAGAGAGAGAGAGAGAGAGAGAGAGAGAGAGAGAGAGAGAGAGAGAGAGAGAGAGGGAGAGGGTGGGGGGAGGAAGGCTTGCGGCTTCTGTCTAATGAGGCTAGATCGAAATCCAGAGTCATTCCATTTTTTTTTACTAAATGATCCCACATAGACTTAAATCTAGTTGTTATTTCATTCTTATCTTTCACATGCAAATATTTCTACTTTCATTTAGCAGCGAAATGGAATGAATTCTGCGTCTCTGGTCTGCGATAGTAACAATTTGAAAGCTCAGGTGCAGTCTGTCATAAGTATGATCCTCCGCTTTTGTGAAAAAAAGTAATGGTATTTCAAACGTACATTTAAGCATATTTCCATCCGATTTTTTGAAACTCTTGAATGAAAATACTTAGGGCCATAAGGAAAAAAAGATTTAAAAGGAATAAATTAGTTTCAGGTTAAATGCTATCTAACCTGGACTAACCGAGAACCGGTGGGATTTGAATCGATCCACTCTCAATTCAAGCAATGTTGCTTTGAATGCTCTTATGACCTATCTTGGGAGGTTGCTTTTAAGTAATAAGTTCCGAGAATCTATTTGAAATATGTAAGGGAGACAAGGAAATGGTTCCACTGTTTCAGATTATTAAATTTAAGAAAAAAAAAGAAGAAAAGAAAAAAGAAACTGCTACATGTGTCCTCTCAAAGGAGTCTACGGCTAGCGTTTTGTCTAAGCTTTGGATCTAAAGATCATTGTACTGATCGTAAATTTGATCATTCCCATGCTATCTCTTTTCTGATACTGCTTTAAAAATATAACCAGTTGTCGTTGTTTTGATTTTGTTTTGTTTTTTTAATCTAGATATTTTCGATTCAAACCAGAATGTAACACAACAGTCTCATTGTCATCGGGTAAAATTACGTCACCGGGATTTCCCAGAGAGTACCCTCATGACACGGTGTGCGTCACAAAACTAAGAAGCGACGTCATCAGCGCCATCACAGTGCGCTTCATCAATTTTACTATAGAGGAAAGCGAGAACTGCTCATATGACTCCGTCAGAATATATCCAGGTACACCCAAACTTTTCGTTTATAATGAGATTTAAAAAAAAACAGATAAACAAAAGAATTTAACCTTTCTTACACTCTGAATACATGATTGTGTTTATTCCATCTCAGCTTTCTCGTGCCAAACTTTCAGCAAAGTTAATCTTTATCACTTTGTGTTAATTTAGATGTAGGCCAAGGTGATAGGCCTAGTACATACAATCAATATAAAGATGTTTTATTTTCTAATTTTGCATCCATAAAATCCTTTCTGAGACAGCATGAAGTTTCCATTTGCCAAATACCCCAACTTAAAAAGGCAGCGAGGAGCAAGATACATGTATGTGTTTAAAGGGCTTAAGAAAAGTTATCGAAATCAGAATACATATAGTCCCATTGTTGGTTTTTTAAACTAATTACGTGACAATTATTATGATACTTAATATTTTTATGACACATACATACATTTATATAACCGCAAACTAAATAACAATCACATTTATAGATTTATAAAAGATCGACATTGAGCATACTCATAACTGCATAGGTATATCGATTTATGTTCTGAGTGAGTTTTCCTTCTGTTTACCAGATTGGAACTGACCAAGAGCTCGTGATTTAATGAATATTAGCCTTTTTTTAAATGCATGAAGTTTGGTCAGTGAAGTTCTTGGTTTTTTTATTATTTCTTTCCTATTATTTTGTATATATTAAAACTGTCATTCGTTAAGAAAGGAATGTTTGCGATTTTATTCCCTACCTTTTGTTGACAATCATTTACTATCTTATTCTTGTGGCACCGCCAGTGTCTCTCTCCACCCGAGCTTTAGTATCGAAACATCAGCCATTCCGCTCAGCCGGGACGGCGTCCTTAGAGCGTGTGGAGCCACCTCTGAGAGTGATGTGCGGTTCACTGCTACATCTCGAGGCAGTGCTGACTTGGGAAGGCCTTGGTGTGGACGTTGTATTTCGCTCTGACAGCTCCGTTAGCGGCACAGGATTTGTGGCCGAGGTTCTGATAGTTCCTGTAGATGACGGTAGGTGTCAGAAAGGTTTAGTATTAAGGTTTATGATAGAGATCTTTCATAATTTTTTTTTCATGAGATTTATAGGTTTCCATTCGTAAATAGATTATACAACGGACATTTTTTATTGCCTTATTCAGAGCAATTCAAATAAAATTTAGTGATTCAGCCCCTGAATGTATGCTTTTCTATAAATACTAGTGATTGCTTAACCACATCGATAAGAAGGATGACAACCATTTGAAAGTTTTTGCTGATAATGAAGGTTATGACGATACTGAATATTATTAGGATGATATTTTTGAAGATGATGATTAGGATATAGAGGATACTATCGTGACGAGGATTAGCCAAGCCACATTCAACTGCTTGGTAAGTCAAACGACAAATTAATCGACTCCGTGCTAGATATAAAAAATAGCACGTGATTACCCCCTCCCCCTCCCCCTCCCCCCCCCCCCCCCCCCCCTTTTTTCCCCCCGGCCGTATCCTTCACTTATGGAAATGGCGTTTCATGCAACCCTACGATTTATGTCTTTTTTCATAAACTTATTTAACTTTTTTGATGAAGAAGATGAAATAGCTAAGCAAGAGCTATTTTCTTTTCAGAGTGAAAATAATGAAAATTAGATCGGTGTACCATACCATCGCATATTGTACAGTATTATTATAATTTTATTTTGAGATCTATATCTAGTACAATTACAACTTTTTTTTATCTACCATACATGCGGATAATTTTCAGCAAATTGTGTTTGATAGTTAAGAAGATAAGTATTGTCTTATTTTATTTAAAAATGTGATATCTCATTCTAGAGTTTAAGCCTTTTAATATTTTGTAAGCGTTTTGAAAGAGATATTTTCTAGATTATTTAAGCTAACTAATCAAACTTTCATTCAACTTTTCTTGCGATTGTGGACCAGCTTTATTAGATATATAAATGAATATCTTTGTCAATGAAAAAAATAGGTCCTAGTTGCGCTGACGTATGTAAAAACGGAGGGTCCTGCCTGGAGACATTACTACCTGACGGCGCCATCGATTGGATGTAAGATTAACTTCTACCCTTGTAATTGACAGGGGGCCCTAAAGACTTCTTATTTTATTAAACAGATATTTAGAAACGAATTTTCCACTTTTTGGGACGTCATATTGGTCGCATTGATCAACATTTTTTAATTGTATTTTTTTAAAATTTGTTATGTCGTTTTGATGGGGGAACCACTTACAATGAAAAAAATACTCATTTAATTGTTTAGGTATATTGGTGACAACAAATGCTGTCGTTATAGAAGTTAAAATTATTTCAGAGAGAATTAATAAAGCAGATTAATTAATTTATGAAAAACGTTTTCCATGAAGTGGAAATTTTACTGCGTTTCGGTTTCATCAAACCGTGTATTTTTGAGCTCCAAAAGCAGACTATAATGTAAGTGGAAAAACAGCATTCTTTCAGAAGGCCAAAATTGAGAAATGTACGAACGAGAGCTAGAAAAAGACAGGATGATTCATAATAAATATGCAGTTGCTACTTTTAATCCTTCGGTTACGTGTTTGTGCTTAGTTCATGACGTTAGTTGAAAGTTAACCGCTTTTCATCTCTTAATAATGGAGCTATACGAAAAATGAAGACCATCTATCCGAGCACTTAAGTACTTAGAATTTGAAAAAGTATTTAAGATCTTTATCTAGATTGTGAGTTTAGAGTTATAGAGATATCTAAATATTAGAGAAAGATAGATTGGGGGAGACATATATCAGGATGTAAGTAAATAGATAGGCATCAAGACCATTTTAATCATGTTTAACACACACATGTAGCCCAGATCCGACAAATTGACACCTTTCGTAGAATGGGATTTTCAGGTTGTAGTTGAAATAGTTTTTAACGCAAATTAATTGTCGTGAAACGTTACGGTCCTTTTGACATCCATTGCTTCCTAATGGTCGGCAATTAAGCACAAGTCTAGTTGGCTACCGGTACATGACAAAAGCTACAAAATGGCTTATTTTTGAAACGAGATAGATCAGTTATTGGTCTCTGTTTTTGGAACAACTCTATGTAGTCGTGAAAGACGCCAAATTAACGTTAAATCAATAAGAATAGTTTGCCTATTAAGAAAAATTCTATTCTATTTATAGAGCCTTATAGACGTTTATTATTTAAGTTACGGATAAATGGACAGCTATGAATTCCAGCAAGGCGACGCACATCTAAGTAATTCCTACAAAGCCTTACCATCAGCGTTTAGACGATTAGATTAAGAAAATATAGTATCAGCGGTTTTACCCGTTATCAATAATTCAATGTCAAATTAAGTTAACTTTTAGATCTGATCTCACAGCTACGTGCCAAACATAAAAAAAATAATAATAATATGCTGCATAGCGAGAATCTATCAAGTAGTTCCAGTACTCATCTAAAAATGTATAACATGCATTTTGGAGAGAACAAATTAGAAAAGAAATTTTATTTTACTAGAATGAATTTTTGTACAAATTAGAATAATAATACACATGTGTAGTAATTGTCCCTCTTAAGATGAAATGAAAAAAGAAAAAAAAAATATATTACATCGTTTGAAATCGTGTAAAATTAAAAAAAAAACAACAACAACAACAAAAACCCAAATACCCCCCCCCCCCAAAAAAAAAAAAAAAAAAAAAATAATAAAATGCAATATCACATAGGGCTAAGAAAACTACGAAGGACATCATGTCTCCAGATCTTCCCGTATGAAACAAGCAAGTAGGGCTAAGAAGGAGGAGAAGTAGAGGGAATAAAGTAAGAAAAGATGGGACAAAACGGCAAACGAATAACTAGAAGCAGGCAGGTGCACAGGAGAAAGCGTACTGTGAAGTGGATTAATTTGGAAGCTAAAGTAGAGGGAGGCGAACAAACGAAGAGAATGCCACGTGCTACGGCAGTATATGTGCAAACGATTTTGTCCTTTGTAATAATTGTATCTTACGGTGGCTGTTAAAATATACCTCAAGTTAAGATAATTTATTCAAAACTTCCATCAGATGTTCTTGCGCTGATGGCTACACTGGTGATATGTGTCAGAGCAACCTTTTAACCTGCAAGGAGACATTATGTCGTAATGGAGGATTCTGCACAGACAATGGCGGTGAACCATCTTGTGTTTGTCCTGCAGAATTTAAAGGCAAATTTTGCGAGGAGGCGATCGATGTAAGCGCAAGAATTTTTTAAAACTGAAATGAGATAAATAGGGATTTTAAATACATTTTCTCGTAACTAGTAAAGCTCCACCCTATTCTGTTGCTTTGGTACAATTCAAGTTTATAATGAAAATGTTCCCTTTAACCATGAAAGTAGAATTACATGGATATATATATATATATATATATGTATATATTTTTTTCCCTCTTTTTGCATTATTTTAGTACACCATTTTATATATTTCATGTCTGAAATGAGATAAAGTGTTTTGACATATCATGCTTTGTTAGGAAATGATAATGCTTTTTGTTTGTATTTTTTTCCGTGAAAGACAATAGGGATTAATTTGCAACTATCTTTAGAATTTTAAACGACAATTATGTCAAGGTTACTCCATTTAAAATATTTTCCTAGTTTGAATTTTGTTGGAGTAAGCCTGAACAAATAACTTATTTGAATTTCAGAAAATATTTATAGGATAAAAGATATTGACAATGATATCTTTATGTTTGTTTGTTGTTGTTTTTTTCGTTTGTGTATTTTCACAAGGCCCTGCTACGTGGCTTCACTATTTTTTTTCTAAATAAAAATTTCTTGGAAGGTGTGATTTTCAAATTGTACTGTAATGAATCATAGTGAAAAGAACCTTCTTTTCTTTTTTTCGTTAACCGACCTCTTTTTTTTTTCCTTCATCGCAAGCCCGCTGATGCTGGGAACTTGTACTTCACCAAACTGACTGGAAACATGTCAGTGAGCATTGGCAGTGGCGCTATCTTTGAGTGTGCAGTTAGCGATCCGAGTGCGCATGTCATGTGGTCAGTATACTTTTCAGCTTCGTTAATAAACATTATTTGGAGGTCACAATTTAATTTAGCTTTCACGTAAATTTTCCCTTGACCTAAGGTGTGCAGGAGCCCCAGATTATTCTTCTTTAATAAATTACAAGCAATGAGTTAGGACGGAATTTCAAAGATTTCCTTAAATAAAGTTTTGTGATATTTTATTATTTTTCATTTATAAAAAAAGCTTAACTTTATATTACATTTGTTAAAAAAAACATGTGAAGACACCAAGTGGTATTTTGAAGTTCTCCAATACCTCCTCACAAAATACAACAGGGAAAAGTCTAGTTCTATTATGGTCTGCTTCACATTACAACCTTAGATCTGGCATTAAATTGCCTTAAAGGTCCCTTTCACAGACATAATCTTGCAGGGTAGATAGGTTCTTTTTTTAGGATACAGCCCACAACTAGCTGTGGAGTAACTTATCAAATCATTCGAAACTATTATTGCAAGAAGCAATTAAAAACGAAATTCTTCTTTGCTTTTGCGTATAGCACACAATTTATCTTTTTAATACAACATGTACTTGCATCCTTTTGTCCTTTGGTAATATTAATAATGCTTTAAGAAAACATAAGCTAAGATTATTTTCGAAAATGGATTTAGATGTCATTTGAATTATGGTTTTACCGCAGATAAGTCCTTTTGATTACATTGCCACATAGCTTTCAGTTTAGTTTTATCTGCATATAGTTATGTTATTCTCCTAGTTAAACATGCTAATATTATACTATTATGCGATACAAATACATACATTAATAATAATAATATACTACTACTACTACTACTACTACTACTACTACTACTACTACTACTACTACTACTACTACTACTACTACTACTACTACTACTACTACTACTGCTGCTGCTGCTGCTGCTGCTACTACTACTACTACTACTACTACTACTACTACTACTAATCCTCTTCTACGCATTCAACTCATCGTCAGCTTTACCCCCCCCCCCCCCCCTTAAACTTCTTCTCTTTACAAAGTCCACCTCATCCCTCTCCACCCCCTCCACCCCCCTAGCACTATAACTAACCTTCTTTTCCTCATTTTCTGCCTTCTCCTTTTTCTCCTCCTCATCCTCTTTCTTATTTTCTTCCTATCCCTCTCCTCTTCATTTTTTAAACATTCTCTACTGTTTCTTCGTCTCCTTCACCATCCATTCGATTCTGTCTTCTTCTTGTTCGTCTTCTTTATTCATAACATCGTTCTCACTCTTGCTTTCTTTCCCACACTCGTTTTGTTTCTTGTAACTCTCGTCTCCTTCCTCACTCCCCGCCTCCTCTCTCTCTCTCTCTCTCTCTCTCTCTCTCTCTCTCTCTCTCTCTCTCTCTGTATATCTGTCTGTCTCTCCTTTCTCCTCTTCTTTTATCTTCCTCCTCTTCCTTTCATCCCCTGATGATGATAAACCTTTTACTTCTCTCTTTTCTTCCTTCGCCTTTAATCATAATTATAAGCTTAATTAAACGTCTCCTCATTTTTAAGTTTTAATTGTTTGTAAGAAACTGGTTGTTTGTTAAAGATCTATAATCACCTCTCAATTACAAGTGCGAGATTCCTGTGCCGCTCACCGTATACTCAATCTCCCTGAATTAGGATTCATACGAAAGCAAAAAAAAATTCCTAGTATCAACACATGATTGAGATAGCATTTAACTTACAACGTATTGCTTTCTACTTTTTTAAATTGTTGTCTGTAAAGACCTAAAGAATCTGCATACCAAAGTCAAATAAGAGGTGGAACATGCATAAATTTACATTTAAAATATCAGACTTGTATTTTACAAAAGTGTCTACGAGAAGCACCAAATGACTGAACTCACATCTTGTCGGTATAAAGACGAAAGAATTCTTTAAATTCACTTGTCAATGAAGCTAGAAATGTCTGCGCAGATGAAAGCAAGAATGAAATAACAATGAGATTTAAATCTTCCTTCAATAGTTTCGAATCTAGACCTAGCCCATTCAGTAGGCCAAGAATTCTTTTAGTTTACAAGTGGTTAAGAACTTATAATTTAAAAAGTCGTTCTCATTTTTAACTTCAATTCTATTATATTATCTAATATTTTAAATAGGACTAGCTTTTATAAATTTATTCGTCTAAAAACTTTATACAGTTTAAAATCCTCCATCACTATGAAAAGCTCCCACAGTTGAGCACTCTTATCAACTGTTCCAACTTATTTCCAAACTCTCTCTCTCTCTCTCTCTCTCTCTCTCTCTCTCTCTCTCTCTCTCTCTCTCTCTCTCTCTCTCTGTCTCTGTCTCTGTCTCTGTCTGTCTGTCTGTCTGTCTTTCTGTCTCTCTGTATATATATATATATATATATATATATATATATATATATATATATATATATATATATATTGATTATAATAAAATTGATTTCCTAGATGTACTTTGCCAATACTTCAGAGTTTCAAGCTTGTGCGGCTCTCGTCAGAACAGGAAACGGTTTTTTTTGTGTGTATGCAATGCGATAAGATCTCCTTTCTTCCGTTTAGTGAGAGGCTTTAGTCAAAATTTAGTATTTTTTCTTCTAAACAAAGTGTGCATACACTTTTTTCTGGTAATATATATATATATATATATATATATATATATATATATATATATATATATATATATATATATATATTATGGTTTGACATTTTTTTAATGATTTACGTTTTAACGCTCATGTTGAATGGTGGGTTGAACCAAGTTATTTTTTTTCTTCCATTTACTATTTTTCGCTTTGATGATATGTATAGATTTTATATCATCACTGTTACGGTTGATCGAATCCGATCCTCCGAAGAGCGTCGTTATAGGATTGTGGGGCGGGCTTGTTTGAAGACTTCCTCATTTTTAGAATTTATATTTAAACTGCAGTCGATACCTTTTGTAGGTTATTTACAATAGAGTGAAGGTGGTTACTGTACTTGTTGATTTAGTTCACATTGCTATTCAATTTCCTGTATGGTTTATGTATGCTGCTTTTTATTATTTTAAACCGAGGGTCAGATATATACATATCCTTTAAAATTAATTCGAACACTTGATTAAAGTACTCAGCTGCCGAAGCTTTTCAATAGTACTTTTGTAGACGATGTTACCTTAAAATCTCTGCATGCTACACTTGTGTTTCAAGGGGGAGTCGAGGGTGTTGTTTGTCCTCCGCTCTTTTCAGTTATGACTGAGGGGTGTTCTGTTGCCGACCCAACCTTATAAAACTGGTTGTTTTTCGTTTTGGGACTTGCAGTTTTGTACCGTAGTAAATATTTTCTTTTCTATGGGGATACGGTAACAGATTTTGATGGGGGTGATCTGTTAGGCTCTGTTTGTCTAGGGGTATGTAAATATACACAGCCATTCACACGACTCGTCCGTAGAAAATAAGTCTGAAGTCCGCAAGTAAAAATTGAAAACTGTTTAATCCAACACAAGAGCTTGACTATAATCAATCACTGTAAATATAATTTCGACTCTTATTTATACAAAATCTCGTCGAATCATCCAGAAGAGGAATTACATAAATCGTAAGAGAATATTCTTGGTACACGTCATAAGCAATGTGCTTAAACAAGGAGTGACGAGATCATTACTATGCGAGAACTAGGTCGGAGATTCCAGAAGAATCTAAACCATACAAGTGCGGGTTGTGTTCAATAAACAAGGTTAAGTTCTCAGGCTTGAAATACAAACATTATGCAACTAAATAAAACAATATGCATAGATCTAGTCGATCCGCTACCCAAAATTACGCACCTACGCAGGGTGAGGAAAGTAATAGCAATAGATAAATTTAAAGCACAATGCGTTACACACACGATGAAAATATTTTCCTTCTTTTATTTAGGCATGGTTTTGTTTTGAAGATAAAATACTTTTGTGCTGCGTCAGTAAAACTTTGATATAACAGCACAAGCAGGACTTTTTTTTTCGTGGTGCTGTTATATCAGAGTCCTGTTATTGCAGAGATCATTAAAAGCATCTGATTTGTTAATCGTACGTAGACGACGGACTGTCTTACAAGAAGAGAGGGTGAAGAGGGAGCTGGGAAGGAAGGGGGGAGGGGCTGCTGCAGTTTTAATGAATAGGCCCATCAATATCAGTATCAAAAGATTATAAGCATGAACTGGTACAGAGACAGGCGCGCAGGTAGTGCAGACTGTATAATGACGGGGAAAGGGAGAGGGATGGATGAAGAGGAGGGGAGTGCTGTCAGTGATGTCCGTGCACAGCACTCAGCTGACTTGAGTATAGGACTAACAATTTCTATCTGTGTAGTGAACAGCTCCACCTACCTACAGTGCTGTTATAACAGAAACAAAGATCGTGGGTGCCGTTATATCAGTTAACTTTTACTATCGTTTAATAGGAGAAAAAAGGGGACGACGGGAAAGTGCTGTTATAACAAGGGGTGCCGTTATAGCACTATATATATGGACTAGATTGTATTTGTTGTTGGTGACTAAGGCTGGACTCTTTCAATTTTTAAAGGTTGTATTCAATTTTTATTCCTTTAACTTGTATAATTATAACAACTCTAAGAAATCGCAGTTCCTTGATTTTTCAAATCGTTATCTATAAAATTAAGACAAAAGCTTTGGGTGGAAATCCCCGAGACAATTGACGTCACGAGACCTTTACCTTGGTCCCCTCCACTTTCCCCCTTTTCCCTACTCTATACCATGCACACCGCACCGCTCCATAGGCTATCTTGTCTCGTGAAGGAGTATGGCTAGTACCATCTATCTGAGCATCTGAGTATGGCTTACCGTATGCCAGCAGATTAAAACCAATGATAATCATCTTCGAAAGTATTGACAACCTGTTTTTTTTTCCTTCAAATTATTTTTAGAATAGTAAGTCATTTTCTCCTTTCATTTAATCTTTTACTTAAATTTATTACCTTTATTTCAATTTTGTTGTATAGAAGCCGTGCAGACTGTGAAGATCCTGGAGAAAAACAAATGCCCTATGAATTTGTCGGTTAATTTTTAGTATGGCATATTTAAACAGTGTCAAATATGAAAATTGACACAAATTGGTTAATTTATGGTATTACTTTGAAAAAGCAAATTATTTGTACATGTACAAAAATTTTATCCCGAAAAACGGAATGGAAAAAAACAAATTGCTCTCTACCTTTCTATCAAACCAAACGTATTTTCTTACTGTTTGTACTGCCCTTAAAAGATTTAATATAGTGTCTACTACTGCTGCTGCCACGACTACTACTATTACTACTACTACAGTGTCAATAATTCACATGTTATATGAAGGCTTTTTCATGACCGTATCCTCGGTAACGCTGAGTGGTCACGTGGTGTTGAGGTTCATCCTCAGGGAGTGCTGATTATTCCAGAAGTCCGAGATGAACACTCAGGACGCTACACTTGTATGGCCACGACACTTCTGGACTATGCTGAGAAGTCCTCGTGGCTCAGCCTGACAGAGCCCTGTAGTCTGCGTGAGTATCCTTCCATTAGTGACAGTGCCTCATCATATGTGTAACTATTCTGATAAAAATCTGTAGTCTACGGAAGTATCTTCACAGAGCCCTGTTGTTGACTCGATAAGCAAAGAGCATGAGCGATTGGTTTGTACTTTGTAGGCCTTTTGAAAGAGTATTCTGTTTTTCTTCAATAGCGTACAGAGCCACACAATCCGCTTGATTGGTCTGACAGAGCCTTGTTATTAGTCAAAGTAGCCTAAGAAAGTCTTGTTATCTTCCGCAATACTGGTGCAGTTGTAATTGAGTAACAAACAGATATATGTAGTCCCAGTGTTTTTGGATTTCATTGAAAATTTCTGTGGTAGAGCTCGTTCGTGAAATCAAATGGATGGTTTCCACCATCCGCGCCCCCTTTAAATAGGCCATTCTTTTCATAAGGCTTATTAGATTTTGCAAGAAATTCCTTTTAGAAAATTATAAGGAAAAAAATACTTGAATCTTTAATATCATTTTAGGAAAAGAAAAATGTTATTTTGTTCCTAACGATTGAACAAGCTTATATCTATAACATGTATTGCAAAAAACATTTGGTAATAATGAGGCTTAAAATCCTTTGCAAGATTTCAAATAAATGTCTTTGTTTTTATATTGCAGAAGAACGATCAATATTTATCGTAAACATAAAAGAAAAAGCTTTTTTTTAATCTTATATGCTATCCCTGGAAAAAAAATGTGCATAAATTCACAGGATTGCAATGCATGGCTAATCTATTGAGTGCTCAGCTTGTGCTACTATTCAATTTAGTTGTTTTGATTTTTAGTGAGAATCTTAGAACATGCACTTTGTCATTTGCCTTTCATAATAAATAGATGTAGCGAAAGCACCGAGAAATATCACCGTTCGAGAAGGCCAGACGGCCATGTTTGAATGTTACGTCCCAGACGCTGAAGTGCTCTTGTGGCGCAAGGATGGCGACCTCATTGAGTCAGGAGCTAGAAAGAGGGTATGTTATTCATTATGGCTAAATACTGCCAAGGCAAAAATGACAAAACATTGAAGTTGCATTAAAATTAAAGAAAGTCCGCGGTAATCCACTTCTTAGTTCATCGCCTCCGCCCGAGTCGCTAGCAGCCACACTGCCTAGATCTATAGGCAGTGTATAGAGGCATTATTATTATTTTTTTTTTTTTTAACCAAGGCACTACAGACGTGATAAGGGCATCATTTGTGGTTTGTGCATTCGTCTCCAGAATAAGCAGGAAACGCAATTAAAAGTAAGGCCCCTGAAGATTTGAAAAACAATTTGTTTTAAAGTAGTAAACCAATCTTGATGTAAAGGGTAGAGTGGGCGAGGAACCGTTATCAATTACACCATTTTTAAAGAAAAAAACAACTAAATATTTAATTGTTTAGGCCTCCATACACCTTTTTATACGAAAACTAGAAAGGCAATAACATTTTAAATGATATTCAAAATGTTCCATTTTCCTCACTTTCTTTAAAACTAGTTTCTATTAATTTTTGACCTTTTTGTTTTTAAGTCTTAGTTTAAAGGTCTCTTCTATTACTTCTTCTTCTTCTTCTTATTTTTCTCCTCCTCTTCCTCCTCCTCCTCATTTTTCTTCTTCTTCTTCTTCTTCTTCTTCTTCTTCTTCTTCTTCTTCTTCTTCTTCTTCTTCTTCTTCTTCTTCTTCTTCTTCCTCTTCCTCTTCCTCTTCCTCTTCCTCTTCCTCTTCTTCTTCTTCTTCTTCTTCTTCTTCTTCTTCTTCTTCTTCTTCTTCTTCTTCTTCTTCTTCTTCTTCTTCTTCTTCTTCTTCTTCTTCTTCTTCTTCTTCTTCTTCTTCTTCTTCTTCTTCTTCTTCTTCTTCTTCTTCTTCTTCTTCTTCTTCTTCTTCTTCTTCTTCTTCTTCTTCTTCTTCTTCTTCTTCTTCTTCTTCTTCTTCTTCTTCTTCTTCTTCTCCTTCTACTTCTACTTCTTCTTAAAGAAGAATTTAAAATAGAAAACGGCTGTAAGAAGAAATTAATGAACAGCAATTGAAAAGGAATAACCCTGGTTACTATATGTAAGCTTAAAAATAACATTAAGGACATACAGATAAATAATAAGTACATTAAATGGTAGACCTCTTGTTTATTTCTTTTGTCCTGAACCCTCTCTCCACCTTGCACATTTTATTTATTTGTTTTGTTTTTTCTTGTTTGCAACTTAAAGCTGAAAAAGTTTTTTTAAAGGTATTATTGTTCTTCCTCCCCTGTCATCGCCCTTCTCATTTTTTCTTTTTTTTTCTCTTCTTTTTCTTCTTCATCTTTGTCTTCTTTCCAAGGTGCAGTCTAGCCTACTTTCGGGGCTATTTTTTTATCGATCTGTGTTATGATTTATTTCATGGGTGTTTCTCTTGTTTTCTTTTGACGACAGATACTTGTCAATAAATACCTTTTGGTGAAGAAGGTATTGGAAACTGATGAAGGACTGTACACCTGCGCTGCGAGAGCAAGCACAGGATGTTTCTCCAAAGTGTCAGCTTATTTGACAGTAGAGGCCTCAGGGCACAGTTTAGGTACGTTTTTGATCTTACATTTACAAGCATGAAGCGGACATATTTATTTTTTTTTAGGTTTAATTTCTTCCATTCGAAGAATTCTTTATGCATAGATAGATCTATGTAAAAGTTGGAGAACGATATATTCACTACCTTTAGTGGTTTGTAGTCAAAACAAAGGTTTCCTGAAGCAGGACAACTGATTTGCTTAAATATCCTGAGTAAAACTATGTGTTCTTACCTATAGGTGACGAATGACTGACTATTAATTGAGATAGTTATGAAGATCATTTAAATATATTTTTGTGATTCAAAACTTTGCAGATATTACGTGTGTGTATGTTTTTTTTTGTTTTTTTTTTGGGGGGGGGAGAGGGGAGGGAGAGAGAGAGAGAGAGAGAGAGAGAGAGAGAGAGAGAGAGAGAGAGAGAGAGAGAGAGAGAGAGAGAGAGAGAGAGAGAGAGAGAGAGAGAGAGAGAGAGAGAGAGAGAGAGAGAGAGAGAGAGTGAGTGAGTGAGTGAGTGTGAGTGTCTGTTCAGATGTTATTTCCTTTGAACATTTTTGGTTGTAGTTTGAGGTCTTTCTATAATGCTTCAATCAATATTCTTTCTTTGCTATGACGAGGATTGAGTGGATCATAATAGAAATGCACCTGACCACATCGGCAATGTTAAGAATATTGCAGTTTAACATAAATGTTATTTCATAAATACCATCCTACAAAATTAAGAAAAACGACATATCCATGACTTGATAGGAAGCATTAACCGGGAAAAATACAATACTTTAAAAGTCGCCGCCAAGTATAATAATCAAAAGGTGAAAATAAAGGTTAGACGTTATGAAAGAACAGGTGAAATCAAATAACGAGAGTATTATTAGCACAAAAATGGATTACTTGTCATGGGTTTTTTGCTAGTTTTTCTTTTTGCTAACATTGCAATAGAATACTCTGTCCATTTCATTCTACTGTTGAGATACAAAATTAATTCTGAAAAATGACCACAGCAAAATCATTTGGTTGAGGAAGATTCAGGAAGCTACAGCTGCATGTTTTTTTCCCTTCATCTTTTTTTCAACGAGTTTTATTATTTGTGTTATTTCATTAAACTATAACCCTTATTCTTTCTCCACGCCGCTCTTGATCTATCTACCTACCTGCTTAGCTATCAATCTCTCTGCCCGCCTATCTATTTACCTATCTATCTCAACTGTCTCTCTCTCTATCTATCTATCTATCTATCTATCTATCTATCTATCTATCTATCTATCTATCTATCTATCTATCTATCTATCTATCTATCTATCTGTCAGTCTATCTTTCTATCTATCTATCTATCTATCTATCTATCTATCTATTTTTCTGTCTATCTCTGTGCGTATCTGGATTTTTTTGTTTAAATTAAGATTCTTTCGATCGATGCATTTATAAATTATAAAGATCCTACTTTTACCTGTCTTCGGACCAAATTTCTCTTCTTTTCTTCTTATCCATACTGTTCTCCTCAAAAATTTTTTTAGATCTTCTTTAGCTTATTTAGGTAGCCATGAGCACTGCTCCTGTAGAAGGCAATTACCACTGTTTATTAAATGTATTATATAGAAAAAAATAAAACGATCATGACTTGAAACCATCCAATAAAGAAAGTGAACGATGTGAAGGAGTGGTCTGTATCAGACAGGTTCATCCAGTAAGGATTGTCATGTGCCGCCGATGACATCCGACCGGCAATAAGCTTTTGCGCGCAAAATGAAATTAAAAAAAAAAAGTTAAAGCAACATGGAATATTAGAGCAGTGCTACAAAAGAAAAACGTAGACAGCATCAAACAAGAAATGAAATGGATGAAAATCAATAATCTAGGCATGAGCAAAGTCAGATGGCAAGGCGCAGGAAAGATAACATCGTTTGAAATATTCTATTCAGGAAGCACAGAGCAGGAAAGTGAAGTGGCTATTGTGCTAGACAATGAAATGGGGAAAAACTCAAAGGATTTTTGGCCGCTATCAGGTCGCGCTTTACTTTTAAAGATTGCAGGAAACTATTGGAACTAAACATTTTTCTTACTAACCAACATCAACTAGTAGCGATTATGACATAAAAAAAAAGGTTTATGAAGAGCTAGAGCAAGCAAAGCAAGACAGACAGCAAAACCACCTGTTCATTAAAGGCGATTTTAATGCAAAAGTAGGGAAGGGAGAGAAGAAAACTTGGTAGGACCCCATAGACTGGCCATCAGAAACATGCGAGGAGAGAAAAAAGTCGAATAAAGTAATACCAACAACCTTAGTGTAAGAAACACGTTTTCAGCTACCAATAAGAAGAAAAAGGACATGGAAAAACCTAGGGGACGGAAGTACAAACCAGATCGATGACATTCTGAACAGTAAAAATATTAAGAGCTTCACTTCTGTCAACAGAGCCCTACCGAGTGGCTGACTGTTATAGTGAGTATGTTCCAGGAGCTACTAAAATCAAACTGAAATGTAAGAAAATACGAAGTACGCCTAAAACATGAAACTTGACATGGCTGTATCTAATTTCAACCAGACCCTTTGATATAACAATATATTGGTGGTAACATTCTTAGTCACAAAAAGTCTGCTATTTTCTTTTTTGTCTCATTGGTGATGTTTAAACAATTTTCTTTCTATATTTTGCATCTATTTCTTTTTTTTCCTCTTTAAATGATTTTTTCGACTTTTTACAGTGATTGATTTGTTATAACCAGTCCGTCGTCTCTGAATAACCCTATATCTATGTTGAGGTGCTGCAGTTGATTCAATAGGAATAGTACAAGTTCATAATGTTCAGCATCTTTAAGCTTCCCATGGTAACCTCGAAGTCCGAAGTCTTTTTACTTCATGGGTTTCCGTCTTCATATAAGTATAACTTTATATATATGTGTGTGTGTGTGTGAGTTATTATGCGTATGTTTCCGCACGAAATTAATGAGAAATTTAAAGCGGACTGTAGTGCTTTTTGGAATAGGTCACTTATTAATACAAATTTTTTAAAAATCCGCAAAAAAAAAAAAGGATTCACAAGAGGTGGGACGAATTCTAGATCTGCTTTCGGAATATTCTGTTTCTTTAAAAAATGATTTTGAGAGAGAGATTGACAGAGTGATAGATAGATAGATTGAGAGAGAGAGAGAGAGAGAGAGAGAGAGAGAGAGAGAGAGAGAGAGAGAGAGAGAGAGAGAGAGAGAGACAGACAGACAGACAGACAGACAGACAGACAGACAGACAGTCAGAGGCATAATTCATGCAGTGAGACGTATAGAGGGATATATCTAAAAGAACTTTTGCAATCAGCAAGTATTAATAATAGACGAAAAAAAAAAAAACAAAAACAGTTGCATGATTTGACTTTGGCAATTAATGTACAGCTAAAGTAAAAAAAAAAACCCTTGTATGATTTGTCTCAGTTCACATGCCACTTGTGTGTGAGACACATAAAGAAGATACAAGAAACGCGTCTGTGGCGCTGCGTGACAACAGTGTTATTGAAGTGTACTCGCCTGGCTAACATTTCTCATCTGCCATCGGTAAACTCTCTCTCTCTCTCTCTCTCTCTCTCTCTCTCTCTCTCTCTCTCTCTCTCTCCTCTCTCTCTCTCTTTCTCCTCTCTCTCTCTTTCACTCTACCGGTACTTTCTCACTTTTCCTCTCTCTCTCTCTCTCTCTCTCTCTCTCTCTCTCTCTCTCTCTCTCTTCAACCCCCCCCCCCTCCCCGCGCTCTCTCCTCTCTCTTTCTCCTCTTTATCTCCTCTTCTCTTTCTCTCCTCTCTCTCTTATCTCTCTCCTTTTCTCATTCTCTCTCCTCTCAACCCCCCCCCCCCCCCCCCTTCTGCGATTCTCTGCCTCAAGTGAAGGAGAATTTGGATATTAAATAGATCTATAAAGTGATATGAATTTGAGTAAACTGGTGATATCTTCTATTTCTTTAAGATTTCGTCAGTACTTGGAGGATTTTGGAAAACAAAATTTAT
Organism: Elysia crispata; assembly: GCA_033675545.1. Taxonomy (NCBI): domain Eukaryota; kingdom Metazoa; phylum Mollusca; class Gastropoda; family Plakobranchidae; genus Elysia; species Elysia crispata. The sequence goes on along the minus strand of JAWDGP010002817.1, from coordinate 916,893 downwards.
TACTAATAAGGACAAGGAAGTGGGGAAGTGGGGGAGAGAGAGAAAGAAAGAGAGAGAGAGAGAGAGAGAGAGAGAGAGAGAGAGAGAGAGAGAGAGAGAGAGAGAGAGAGAGAGAGAGAGAGAGAGAGAGAGAGAGAGACTCGCAGGGTCTTATAAATAAGGTTGATATTATGGCTAGACTGAGGTTTAATTTATTGGTTCTGTTGCTAAGGCTGAACGAAGAATTTCTAGTGTCTTCTTTCTGTGTCTCCGGTACGTATAAATTATTCTAAGCTTAGAGCACAATCTGCTGTGTAATCAAACTAGAACATGCCTGGGAAGGATTTTTGACTTGTGTTCTCGGGAGCAAGAGACTTAGATCTAGGCTACATCGTTATACCTGGAGTGTCTTGTAAAGAATTATATAAAAATTTGGATCCGGACAGGGTTTTGAGTGAAATTTTATTTGGTATGCATATTCGAACTTGTAAATACAAAATGCAGACAAATTTCAGCTTCAGTCGTTCTTTTTTTAGTGTAGAACGAGGAATACAAATATCTTTTAGCTAAGCCTATACATATATCCCTTCTTTTGTCTAAGAGTGTTAGAAAATCAAGGCGCATAACGCTCACTGACCTTTTCGGGGAACATCATTTATTCTTCTGCCAGAGTGTGGGCTGGCTCAAACTCAGGCGGGTGAGAGGAGAAGTGGAAGGATAAGCATGGGTCATCAAGCTGCTCCTGGATCTGCCCCGTGGCACGTCATTTTGAGGGAGAATAAAAAGGTGATGACTTGCTCCTGCATTTCTCTGAATGAAAAACAGTTCTAATCTATTATCTATATGCTGGGCCCAGAAAAGTATTTATGGAAGATTGCGTGGAATCGATTAAATGTGTGATTTTCGGGAATTCCACATTTATTCAAACAGACACACCGTCCATAAAGAGTTAGGCTATCTAGTAATTATCTTATTCCCACAATTAAAATGATGTGAAAGATGTCACTATTTTGTCTTAAGCTTTGGTATTGTTTTTTTTCTATTGTGTCGTTTCGTGAAATCTTGCTTTTTGACATTTAATTTTTAATTTTGACTTGAACACTGCCATAGCTGTAATGCTGTTGAAACTATTAGGCTCTAGTGCAAACTTTTTTTTCTCATAACAAAAGTGCTTCAGTGCCAGTATTCTTATCATAATCCACTTTCACTTTCCAAGCCTATGAATAATTTTTCAAGCACATATTATTTTTCAGTTATGGAAGAAACAATTCGTGTGTTGACTTTCATGAATGTCATTTTATGAGGTGGGGAATGTAGGCTTACACCTTTATTTAAAAAAAAAATCATTATGAAGAATAGAGATTGCTATAAATACACTTCTTTAAGAAAAATTAAATGGCGCTCTTTAAATCTGTGTTATGCGGCAAGACCTGTGAAGTCAGGCTTCACAGTTGGTGTGATTCAGTAAATGAGTATGTTGCACCGTGTAAGAATATAACCAGGAATATTTGTTATCATCGTTAAGTCATTTCGATCAAAATAGTTGATCACATAATTCTTTTTTCGCTGCTTAACAACATAAACATGCTTCAGAATTTAGAGTGAGTGATTTTGTCTCAAGTGATGTCAGAATAAGAAATTTGAATGTGAAGTATTTAGAAAATAACAGGGTTTTTTTTTTAAACATGTCTTAAAAATGCAATGGTAATATTACTTAAAAAATTTTTCACAAGATAATTAACGCGAAGGGTTGTTTATTATCCACATTAAAGAACATAGTTTTTTTTAGATCTAAAGTTGACTTTTCGATACCAATTTGTAATGATTCTAACAGATGTATGAAAAGACCAAGGACACATATGCACTGGTAAAAAACTTAACTTTGAAATGCCTAGATTCCATTCGTATCCATTGTTAAGAAATTTAAAAGCTCAAAGGTTCAATTTCAAACTGAAGCAGTTAGCGGCTATAGGAGATTATAGAAAATCTTCTCGTACCACATTTGAGCCTTCAATAAAAATAACTTTCGAAAGTCCAAAATAAGTATATGATCTTATTTTAAAAGCAAACAGAATATCCGAACACATTACCCTAATGAATGTAATGCACTGTTAACAAGCCTGTGTAAAAATTATAATTATTTAAATATTCTCAAAAGTGACAGCTTATAAAAATATCCTTAAAAATGGAAAACGTATATCAACGAAACCTTTAAACTTTTATTTTCTGTAATTTCAAGGTTACTTTACTTGATGAACTCATTATATATTCATTCTAATACTGTTAATCTATGTGTAGTACACATATGAAATTTTTTAATATAATATTAAAACGTGAGTTGTTTTTTTTTCAATCTGTTTCTAGGACACAACTTTTTGCGGTGGATCACTTATCTCTGCAGACACCGTACTGACCGCAGCCCATTGTGTGAAACACTTTGAGTACATTTTTGGCTACCCTTTCGATCCCATGTTTATCCAAATGTATATAGGAACTAACTATTGCGATGGAAAAAATGGCACTCTTAGGTATGTAGATAATTATATTTGAATTTGAAAATATTAGAATAAGTTAAAATGACAAATAAACCTCTTAGCATTTGAGAAGGAGGAGGAGGAGGAGAAGAAGAAGAAGAAGAAGAAGAAGAAGAAGAAGAAGAAGAAGAAGAAGAAGAAGAAGAAGAAGAAGAAGAAGAAGAAGAAGAAGAAGAAGAAGAAGAAGAAGAGGAAGAGGAAGAAGAGGAAGAGGAAGAGGAAGAGGAAGAAGAAGAAGAACGAGAAGAAGAAGAAGAAGAAGAAGAAGAAGAAGAAGAAGAAGAAGAAGAAGAAGAAGAAGAAGAAGAAGAAGAAGAAGAAGAAGAAGAAGAAGAAGAAGAGGAAGAAGAGGAAGAGGAAGAGGAGAAGAAGAAGAAGAAGAAGAAGAAGAAGAAGAAGAAGAAGAAGAAGAAGAAGAAGAAGAAGAAGAAGAAGAAGAAGAAGAAGAAGAAGAAGAAGAAGAAGAAGAAGAAGAAGAAGAAGAAGAAGAAGAAGAAGAGGAAGAAGAAGAAGAGGAAGAGGAAGAAGAAGAAGAAGAAGAAGAAGAAGAAGAAGAAGAAGAAGAAGAAGAAGAAGAAGAAGAAGAAGAAGAAGAAGAAGAAGAAGAAGAAGAGGAAGAGGAAGAGGAAGAGGAAGAGGAAGAGGAAGAAGAAGAAGAAGAAGAAGAAGAAGAAGAAGAAGAAGAAGAAGAAGAAGAAGAAGAAGAAGAAGAAGAAGAAGAAGATGAAGAAGAAAAAGAAGAAGAAAAAGTTAATTGGGGAAAAGTGAAAGAGGATAGATTTGGAAGATCGAGAAGTAGACAAGGAATGAGAGAAAAAAGGGGAAGGGGCCAAGAAAAAAGTTAGAGAAGAAAAGAAATTATAAATGATCCGGAGAAAGAAGAAGAAGAAGCAAAAGACAAAGCAAAGTAATTAGAATTATTCGAGCTGAAGGTTTGTAAGGAGTAAGAGGAAGAGGAATGAGAGGAATGAGAATGATGGAGAATGAAGAAGAAGAATGGAAAAAATTACGTATGAGTATGCTTGGAAATTCGACACTCCGCTGGAGCAGTAGAGGAGTAAGGAGACAGAAGATGAAAGAAGTGAAACAGAAAAAGAAGGACACACATGAGGACACAAAGGTGTTAAGACAAGAAGGACCAGATTAAAAAAAAGGTTTAATCAGTTTTTCCTTTTTCCTGGGCAGAGAACTGAAGTCTTACATCATGCATGAGAACTTTAACGACACTCATTACAACAACGACATTGCAATATTTAAGATGGATCGCCCAGTGCCATTTTCCAAAGACGTTATGCCCGTTTGTTTGGAAAAGGCTGAGTTTGTCCAAGAGCTTTTGAAACCTCGTAAGTCTTCTAAACCATATGATTTAGAGACAAGTTTAAGTCTATGGCTCAAGACTTTTTTTTTCTTTTTTTTTCCTTTGTACTTCCCCCTTTTCTATCTGTAAAAAAATAAAAACTACCAAAATGCCTTTATTCGGAGTAATTTGCTTTTATGGATATGTTAGAGCTTTTATGCATTTCAGTTCTGTAAAGATGTTCTTCGCTTTAGGTGCCTAATTTTAAATGCAAAAGTAAGGCTGGTGCATTAGAATAAATAAGCTCTATTTCCAGAAGATTTATGGATATTGTAGAAATGTTAACAATAATATCAGCTTTTTTTCATTTTCAGTGTCCATATCTTCACTATGTTTTGATAATTTAACGATTAAACAATAAGAATGCAACAGAAAACTGCGCGATGCGAAACAGAAAGTCTATAGGCTTTATGAAATCGCTAATTCGAGTTGAATTTTTTTTCTGAAATTTAGCTAGGATAATTCATTTTTATGTATTTTTTTTTATTGAACGCTTTTGGTATTTCCATTAAACCCTCATGATAATGTAAGTAAGCATATTTGGGCACCTCTGGGCACTTTTGGTTTGTATTTGTACAGAATAATGATGAGGATTTAGAGGGATCTACAAATATATTGGGAAAGTACCGTACAGAATAAGTTAACTCTTTGTATTCCGGTGAAACTTGTGGAAATGAGAAAGATTTAAATTCTTTCAATCACCTCAATAACTGTATTCATTTAAAACTCTTCAATAGGGTAAATATATGGATTAAATAGATCTATTTTGTAAGGTCTTTGTATTTTTATCTTTTAATGGCCATTAAAAAAAAATTTCACTTTGCTTTATTCAAAAGGGCGAAAATTTGATTCAGAGCCCACCCCTTGCCATTGGCCATTGTCTTCATGATTCGCATACTGCTAAAAAAACAAATAGCCACTAGGGAAACCTGAATAAGTCAATAAATTTAACAGCTTATTCATTTCATTTACTTGATACTTATTAGTACCTGTTACATGCCTGTGAATACTAAAGCACAATACCAAAAAAAAGTATTTTTCGCGTACCGTACTTAATTGGCAAAATAGTCCCATTTGAGGACCAAAACTAATTTACGTGTACCAACTTCGAGCACTCACAGTTTCTTCAAGACTTACTTTTAAATTGGAAAACTCCGTACAGTGATTAAATGGAAGCAACATACAAGCAAAACAAATTAAACATTGATACAGTGTAATAAACTGGTTCCTTCAAAAAATCGCCAATATAAACATAAAAAATTTGCCACAAAAAATGCCAATAATTACAAAAAATGCCAATAATTGCAAAAAAAATGTTGGCTACAGTAAGTGATTTTTGGTATGTAATCAAAGTTTACAGAAATTTTTTTTTTAATCATGTCCGACCTAGTAGTCCACGACTTCGAAGTTTCGTGCCTAGTGGCACTCGTCAGGTAGTGTATAATATATATATTATACACTACCTGACGAGTGCCAATATTATACACTACCTGACAAGTGCCACTAGGCACGAAACTTCGAAGTATATATATATATATATATATATTACACTAACTGACGAGTGCCACTAGGCACGAAACTTCGAAGTCGTGGACTACTAGGTCGGACATTTTTTTTATAAATATACCATATATATATATATATATATATATATTACACTACCTGACGAGTGCCACTAGGCACGAAACTTCGAAGTCGTGGACTACTAGGTCGGACATTTTTTATAAATATGCCATATATATATATATATATATATATATATATATATATATATATATATATTACACTACCTGACGAGTGCCACTAGGCACGAAACTTCGAAGTCGTGGACTACTAGGTCGGACATTTTTTATAAATATGCCATATATATATATATATATATATATATATATATATATATATATATATATATATATATTACACTACCTGACGTGTGCCACTAGGCACGAAACTTCGAAGTCGTGGACTACTAGGTCGGACATTTTTTTAAAAATATACCATGCTCCTTAATTGTCGAGCCCTGTTTTTATTGTGTCATTCGACACACAACTATATAATATTAAGTGATATAGAATTTCATCAAATTTGAAGTTTCATGTTTGCATAAAGTTACTGTGATCATTTCGACTAAAGAATTGAGTTACTTAAATATAAAAAGGCTTATCATTTATTGTATAACACATTTCCATGCATGGCTCATAACGCGTCTAATTGGTTTATTTTATTAAAAGATATTTTCATTGTTTTCCGATTATGTTTAAATATTAATACATTTAATGATTAAAAGCATGTAGAAACAAAAAAAAAACAAAAAAAAAAAAAAAAAAAAAAAACGCCATCATTGCACGCTAATTACTTCTTATTTTGAAATACATCTGCATTATATATTATCACGACCAATTAAAAAAAATATTAGATAGTCTTTACCGCATTCATACTTTTTTCACAGTGCCATTACATAATTCATTTTTACATACATTTTAGTCTTAACCTCCCTGTATTGATCTCGATAAAGGCAGAAGTCTACCTTGTATTACAAGGGTGTTCTATGTTTATACAATACATCACTATGTTAACTTTTTTTTTTCACAAACAAACCCACCCCCTTCCCCTGATGTGATACAATATTCTTGCCGTTTTCCAGGTCGCATTGGCATCGTCACCGGATGTGGTGCCCAGTACAACCAAGGGCCCTCGACAATCTTCCTCAATGAGATACAGGTTGGTTAGTCAGGAATCTCAATTTATAAAAATATTAAATGGGTTGATACAAAACGAGGGCTTCTCTGCAATCAGATTGGCAATACAGGACAGGTACATAAGTAGTTAAACACCTGGCTTTTGGTCGAGCCATTTCTAGAACTCTAGAACGCGCGCTACACTAAAAATTGTGGATTAAGTGGAGCCAGTGGGTTTTAGATTTTAGTATGCCAACTGACTTTTCTGCAGATTGTCAATTATGATAATGAGCCTGAATGACACTTGGTTGATCACTACCTGCTTCAGAGAACTATTTTGCCACCGATGTTATAAATTTGATTTGTCAGTTTTCCTGATTGTTTAAACGAACGGCCTTTCCTTGCACAAGACACGTCTTGATTACCGTTGGTTACAGGAACACTGTTGTGGTTTGAACATGCAGAACAAAATTCAAAGATGGACTACTAATTTGAGAAAAGTCAAGGAATCACACATAAGAGTCATCAAAGCGATAAAAATCACAAAGAAAGACACGTATGAAACGAACAGGTAGACAATTTTACATGGTCCTTTTACAACATACTATTCTTAATAATTTCCTTTCAATACTTATATTAGGCGCAACCGTTGATTATTTTAACTTTTGTGAACTCAGCCTTTTTTAAAATTTATTTTTAAATTCATTTCCTATCTTTCTGTTACTCATGGGTATCAATCTTTTACACATGCTGTGTTTTAAACTTAAAACTTCAAGCTTTGATAGTACTGTGGAAACGCAAGAAAAGAAACATCATTATTATTTGCTGTGCATATAATAGACATGGAAAAGGTGTGTGTGTGTGTGTGTGGGGGGGGGGATCATTTCTGTGTTTCTCAAGAAATAGCTTTTAAGATCTATACATTACGCTCAGTGTGAAAATTGTACACATTAGGCAAAATTATTTGCGTAATTTTAATATTATTGCTGTCAACATAATGTAGTACCGTTTTGCCTATGTCAATAAAGTTGTCTAGTGTGAACAGATGACAATCGAATTTGTCTTACATAACCATCCTGCAGGCTGAGGCCCACTGATCATCTTTTGGAGTGGCCGTAACACTCATACAAAAAACAAAAGCAAAACCATAAACTAAGCCAGTCCTGTATGGCAGTAATGCTACTACCTTTTGTCTAATAACCAGTTTTCCATTCTTTTCACTTTGGCCATAGGCCTACTGAAAATCTTGCTTAATGTGAACATTTGTCAAGTATTTTGCCTAATGTGTTGTATTTTGACTAAAAATTTTTAATTTCCAGATTATTATTTTCAAGTAAATATCTTTAGAAACGCATATGAGTAAAGTCAACTTTTATCGAGATCGGAATAAACTTGAAAGATATTTCGATTTAAACACACAGAACTCGCGGATGGTGGGCTGTTATAGGTAATCTACTTGATGATTTAGATTGATTTGATTCTTTGTAGGCGCAGCCGTTGATTATTTGAACTTTTTTTAAATTTATTTTTGAATTCATTTCCTATCTTTCTGTTATTCATGGGTATCAATCTTAGCACGGAAAGTATTAAAGACTAAACCGTCATGAATGTTTTCATCTGCGGTTGTGAGGAGAGCTCACCACAGAGGCGCAGAAGAGACGAAGAGCTCTCACTCTCAGTTCTGATCTAGATCTTGACAAGGTCAATGAATTGTTAATCAATAAATAAAACAAGAAATTCTTTATAGAGTTGATAAGTGCTACACTGGTGACCCCCACGTGATTTAAAAATTAGATCTATAACATTTTAAAGCCTTTCTACCTGATCATTAGATCTTGTTCTACTTAGATGTATCATGTCTGTAGAGGCAGTAGCAATGAATTTTTCGACAATTTGGACAACTTGCCCTCTGGCTTGGTTTGCCCAAACCGAGGCACAGTTTGCTTTATGCAACATATCATCTGACTTACAACAGCAACTAGAGCTCTGTCAGTAATCGCCTCTCCAACTCTAACCAACTAATATAAGGCCCTTAAATCATTTTTATGTTCGGGTTTCGGGTTATCAGAAACAGAAAGGGCTAAAACTTTAAAGGACCTTAGCAAGCCCTCTGAACTCATGTACTCAATGCTTACCCTCATAGTGGATCACAAACCTTGCTTCATTTTTAAAAAGATACATGTATTCTTTCGATAGCTACCTGACAAAGTTCGTGCCCCACTAGCAAGTTCACCGATAACGGATCAAGAATGTCGTCGTCACTTGAGCAGATAAAATTCTAGTTTCAATCAGCCCAGAATGCAAATTGATCGAATCAGCTGAAGTGAACACAGTTTGTTGGTGTCGCAGACCATTTGATTTTGAACGCACACCACTTTGATCGCATCTGCAAGCATTACTCACCTTTCACACATAATAATCCCAAGCACGGAAACGCCAAAGGGGTCGCGATGAATCAACAGGCTTACGACCCATCATGTGCCGTTTCAACCTAACAGAACTACAAACAAACGCAGCTTTTTGTCACAGGCGGCATTCCTAAAAGATATTTTCTGGTTGACACAGGAGCTCAAGTTTCTGTTCCACCAGCGTCTACACTGAACAAAAATACAGTACCCAGAGGACCTCCTTTACAAGCTGCCAATAGCTCAACCATAACACTTATGGTAACCGCATTGTTTGTCTTCGCTTGGGTTAACTCAATTTCCAAGCTCGGTTCATTGCAGCAGATGCCAGCCGCCCGCACCACGGCCTGACGTTTTACGCACACACAATTTGATTGTCGATATACATGTATAAGGAACCGTCGCCTGATAGAAGTCAACAAATTTTTAGGCATTCTCTACTATATCAGTGTACTTACATCAACAAATATCACGCTTGACGAGTCTTCAAGTAACAAGTTCCTAAATGAATACCCAGACCTGTTGAAACCAACATTTTCTACTGCGGAGGTTAAACACAGTGTGAAAAACTTCATCCCAACTGAAGACCGTCCTGTCTTCCACCGGGCACATCGCCTGGCCCGATACAGGCTGACGTTAGCCAAAAAGGATTTTTCGGAAATAGAGAAGAAGGGCATTGTTAGGAAATCAAACAGCCCGTAGACATATCTCTATACGGTATCCAAACCAAATAATGGCTGGCGCTTACGCGGCAACTTCAGAAAATTAAACGATGTTGCCGCGCCAGATCGGTACCCATTTTCCCATATCAATGTCCTCTCGGTCCGAGTGAAAGACAAGACCATCTTCTCGAAAATCGACCTAGCTCGGGTCTATCATCCAGTCGCATCAGAAGACAATCGTAAGACAGCAGTTATCATTCCGCTTGGTCTGTGGGAGTTTTTACAGATGCCGTTCGGCTTAAAAATTGCTGCCTAAATATTCCAAAGACTTTTGGACTCTGACATTCAATATTTTGATTCTGCTTTTGTTTATCTTGACGACATTCTCATCGCATGCTGGACAGAAAAAAAAACACCTGGATGACTTGAAATTGTTTTTAGACGCTAGACAGATCATGGAAAGGTAATTCGCCTTGAAAAACGTCTTTTTTGGAATATCAAGTATCAAAGAATGGATCTCGTTCAATACAAGCCAAGTTTAAAGTCATCCAAACGTACCGTCAACCATTGACTGTTAAAGGTCTACAATAGTTTTTACGAACTTTACCACCATCTTTTGCCCGACATTGCCGCCAACCGCAGTCCTCTTTACAGGGCACTAAAGTCATCCAAGCCTCGACAGGAACTATTGAGGTCACAAGAGATGAAACAGGCTTTCCTAAACGGTAAAACAGCTTTGGCTAATGCGGCAATGCTCTTCCATCCTTGCAAAAACTGTCCCTTAATTCTTACTTCTGACGCTTCCGATTTAGCCGTTAGCGCCGTCCTCGAACAGTTCCATACTTGGCAACTATTAGCCTTTTCCACTCGACAAATGCGAAAGGCTGGAATAAAATATAATGCTTTCGATCGCGGATTACTTGGAGTACATTTGGCAATTTATCACTTCCTTCTCATGTTTGAAGGACGGAATTTCATCATTTACACAGACCATAAACCACTAGTGTACGCCATGGCAAAAGCAACAGAAAAGCAGGACAACAAAGACATCTCTCTGCCGTTTCCGAGTTCATCACTGACATAGCACATGTCTCTGGTAAAAACAACATCGTTGCCGACTGTCTGTCTCGTTCCAGGACAATCAATGTAGTTTCTCTGGGCATTGATTACACAGCAATTGATAGAGCCCAAAGTCTAGTATTGACGTACAAGCCTACAAAACAGCCTTCACTTGCCTAAGTATTGCCAATGCCAAATTGAACGAACAAGGACCAGAGCTTGTGTGTGACGTCTCAACAGGCCGTCCAAGTCCGAGTGTACCTTCTGATTCCAGACAGTTTTCGACGTTGCCCCAGTCACATCCAGGAATCAAAGCCAGTGTTAAACTGGTCTCAGACAAACTTGTTTGGCACGGGATGCGGAAGTAGGTCTGTAGATAAGTCAAAGAATGTCATCACTGGCAAAGTTCTAAAGTACGAAAACGCACGAAAGCCCTACAAGAACATTTCTCTGAAACAGCACAGAACAGGAAGACTTAAGATATTCCTAGCCTCAGCAGAGCTCGTTTACGGTAAGCCTATAACAATACCAGGTGAACCACCTAGTTCTTCAAAATCTACGAAGGAGTTACTACCTAATTTCAAGTCGAACGTCCCATTAGATGCAACTCGTCCAGTCTCTCATCACACTTCTGCTTTACCCTATCTGTCGCCAGCTTTGTCATCAACGAAGCATTATACGCCCGACGATATGGCACTAAGGCCCGTTACAGAGACCTTTATCGGGTCCTTACGCAGTTCTGACTCCAAGGGAGAAAACTTTCCTTATAGACATTGATGCTGAACGCATCTCAGTAGATCGCATCAAGCCAGCGCTTTTCGGTTGATTTCAATCAGTTCTACTAGATAATCCTCGTCGCCATGGTCGCAATCCAGCCCAAGAGAGTCAACCCTGACGCAGTCATTCATTCGCAAAACATATCCCACCTGTAAACCTGCTAAAAGACTCAATCAGCGCCTCTAGGCTTCAGCAGGATGTGTCGAGCCCTACCGTTCAGACATCGTTGCGTTCAGGTCGTACGACTGCCATTGCGATAGTGACTCCCCACCGAGTGCATTAGAGCGTTTCTCGCACGGGATTTCTCGTATGAGAACGGTTTCAAGTCGTGACGAGACAACGCACCGAGTAGCTTCGTTCTCTTCCCAATTTTTTCCCGGTGCAGTGATATTTTTAACTTACTGTGTGGTTCAGTAGGTCAGGGCTAGGCCATGCTTGCTTGCATCAGAGACCGCCTTGCATGCTAGGCTAGCCTAGATGACTAGACGTAGATAGATTAGATCTAATCTAGATCTTATTGATCAGAACAGCTTCTGAGAGTTTCTTTTGTTATGGATGCAATAGCTTTTATGCTCCTATTTTGGGTGAGGAGAAGAAAGCGGAATCACAGGAGCTATTGGGTACATTCTATTTATCAGCAACGTGAAACCGTTGGTGAATTTCACCATTTGATGGACGAAGTTTTTAAGGATGAAACAAAATGTTTGGCGCACATTCGCATGAAACCTGCGACGTTCATCAAATGCTAGAGAAAGTTTGAAAAAAGAGAGACAAACTTCAGGAAAGCCCTGTCACCAAAGGAGCGTCTGTTGATTACACTAAGGTAGGACTATGCTTATAAATGTAATACACGTAATGATATTTTTAGAATTAATAGACATCAAAGTTAACCATATTCTTCTTTGCAGGTTTTATTAGGTATTTTACGAAGTGAACACAAAGAGCGATAATTATGAAGTTTAATTAACCATAATAACAAGCATAAAGCATAAGGAAAACTAGAACATGGTCGTAAAACTCACAACATTTTAACGAAAATGCTACATGTCTCGCAATGGTGTCCTTATAACTGAGTAATCTCTTTTGTGAAATTGTCACATTGTGAATAAAAATAAAGGAAACAAGCCTTTGCACACTAACATAAAATCATAATACTCAAAAGAATGAAAATATAATGGTCTTTTTTAGTAATGTGAGTATTGACTGTAACGTCGGTATTGAGTATCATCGAAACTGTTTTCTGGTGCAGTCGTGAACTCATGCCTAGAGGTGCCTGCACTTTGATGTCCAGTTCCTCTCGGGGAATTAGCGGCAGAGGTACTTTCTATGTACCTGAGCAAGGTCACCATCACCTCACTTTTAAAATGCTTCTTATCTATTGTGTTCAACAGCTTTACTTGCGGCATGAGGCTTTTAAAAAAAAGTTCATCCGGGTCTTATTCTTTTGGTGCAGCCCTGTCACTTAATGTGTGTATTGTTTTAAGCATTTTCTGATCGATGCCATTCATTTTGACTAGTCTATTTGGACCACTCTGCTGGGGGAACATTGGGCGCCGAGATATTGAAGCTGCTGGTGTCGACCTCGGCCGGGCTCAGGCGATGCTCCTGCATCGAGAGCTGCTAACGGCCGCTCAGAATTTGGAAAGCGCCTCATAAAGAACATGTGAGACATACCTGATGATAATTTTGTCCCTGAAGCTAATTTCAAACTCCCTTACGTGTTCGTCTCCGACGATGCTTTTCCATTGAGAGAAAATATCATGAAACCGTACCCTCATCGACAACTGAGCAGAAAAAAAAGAAATGTACAATTATAGGCTCTCTCGTGCCAAGAACTCAATGGAATGTTCTTTCGGTCGCATGGCTCAAATGTGGCAGATTCTTTTTCGTCAAATAGATGAACAACCAGAAGCAGCCACTGATATTGTTAAAGCAATAACAGTCTTGCACAATTTTCTAATTATTATCTTCGAGAGTGAGCGTTCTACTGTGAAGTCGATGGGAACTGAGAACGAAGTTACGCCAGAGGAAATGGCAGACTATTCTAGTGCATCAGATTTACATGTAAACATTGACGCGAGTGGAAGCAGAGCCACACAAAATGGCATAAAAGTTCGAGAGGATTTTATGAATTATTTCACAAGCCAGGAAGGATCTGTTCATTGGCAGGAAAATCACTGTCACCAAAAAAAGTAATTTAAGTTGTTGAAGGACATTGATGTATTTGTATAAATGTTGTAACACCTTCACCCTGCATGGATGTTAAAGACTAAATGAAACACTCATTTTTAATCGTTATGTAATGAAAGAATTAGAAAATGTTCCTACTTTCCGTTACATAATGAGGGAAAGCAAAGGCGGTAGGGTTTCGGAAAGAGAGAGAAAGAGACACAGATAGAGAGTGAGTGCGTGAGAGAGATAGGCAGGTAGACATATATACAGAGAGAGAGAGAGAGAGAGATAGGAAATAGAAAAAGAAAAGGAAACAAGGAGAGAGAAAGAAAAAAAAAAAAGAGAGAGAGAGAGAGAGAGAGAGAGAGAGAGAGAGAGAGAGAGAGAGAGAGAGAGAGAGAGAGAGAGAGAGAGAGAGAGAGAGAGAGAGAGAGAGAGTCAAAGCGCAGGCATACCGCACTAATAACAAGACTAAATTGTATACAATTTAAATTATTTTACCAAGTTCTTCAGCAATCTCACACCATTGTGCGTCAATAAATTACTGTTGCTGTAAGTAAATAGCTTGCCTTTTTTTCTACGGCGTTAATTAAAAGTTTTGAATCCATCGTTGCATGGCTTTGACTAGATCTAGTGTGTTGTATACATGTGTCTAGTCTAATAGACTACTGTGCAGTGGAACCAAAGGCCTACAATGTCGTCAGTCAATTTAAGTACTGCAAAACCAATGTAATGGAAGTTGAGTGTGCAACTGCATGAAAAAAAATTCTATTCGTAAAGAGCTAAAGAAGGTGTGATCACTCATGAGTAGGTCTTTAGGTTTTAGTCGTTTAGATCTAGATCTAGATTCTACATGTACCTTGATAAAAATAAATAGATCTATTTAGATCTAGATTTGTTTGTGTGTTTAACGTCCGATTTCAGCTACTGGCCTAGCACTGACGCAATCACCAGACTTCTCACATGAGAGCGTCAGTTCAGAGAGGCCGTGGCCAGGTACTCTCCACAACTGGGAGAAGGGATGCGCCAAGTCCGTCTCGCACAGACGTTAGACTTAGGATACTCCATAATTCTGAGGTTTCGCAGGAATGGCTTACGGGCCCTAAGCTAGACTACGACGTAATATTTTTAGACTGACCGACATCATTTGCATGAACTCCTCCCACCTAGCGGTACGTAGCATAATCGCTTTTCGCAAACATGCTAGCCCTCTCACCGAGAACGTAACTGTGATGTAAGGGTTACATGATGACTGCCAGCGATACTTTAATGCTACCGGTACTAAGTACTAGCCTGGACCAGGTGCAAGCGCGCTATGAAGTGTATGTTTCCACTGCTCCACTGCATGCTCACACAGTTACATTACATAACAATCACATGATCCGAGACAGTTTTACTCAGCAGCAGCAGATTTCACTCTTTTAAACAGCTGACCAGACTGACCAGGCCTAACGCTTGCTTGCGGCTTCCGATGTAAACAACGCAGGCCGATTTGCACACATCACTAGGGAAAACACGTGTTTGTTACGGTATGACTCATGTTTACGGTACGTAACTCAATCTGCGAAACATGGCTAATATTACAAGGCTACATCTTACACAGAACAATGATAATCTGCCAGTTAGACTTACACTGTTACAGTGCAACAGAACTTAGTTTAGGGGAATACTTCTCCAGATTAGCGAGGTGATAATATCTTACAATATTTGGAAAAGGAAATTTATAGCATCATAGGAATAATTAAGTCAGTCGTCTGTCATTGAGTCAACGGATGTCTCAAGGGAGGGAGTTAATAATTAAAGTAATAATACTTAGAACCCGCTAAATTTACGAGTAAGGACGCAGCCTCGCTCTAAATCTATTTAAGCTCTACAACAACTTACCCCGAGTCACGGTGGTATTCACGTAGAATGATAATCCAATACAACTTCTTAGTAGTAGTAGTTTCCATAATACTTCAATAATTTCCTCCATGAATGATCACAAGAACTTCTCACTGTCTTGGTAATTCCAAAAGATACTTCCAACCGACGTGGCCTCTAGATACTCCAAAAAGGTACTGACAACGAGTCTTTCCGAGCTCTACATTTATAGTACAAACTCAGTCGGCATAGTCCCCGGTCAAACACTTCCCTGGTTTCCCAGTTCGTCGTCCAACTTTCCTAAAACAAGGGCCAATGCCGACCGAGGAGAATTTACTCCATCGAACGGAACAAACCGTTTCCACAACTAAGACATCACCCTACCGAGATTATAGAACCTACGAAACCCATCGTTACATCTACGTACTACATTTAGCATCTCCCAATCAAACCATCACATAAACTAAGTACAACTAGCAGTTTCCCGAAATTCCCCAAACTCCCCGAATCAAAGTACGTCCTAAGACGACCGAAGAAAAGCTTAACTGACCAGCTGGACAGGAACAAAAGAATAGATTGGCTAGTCAATGTAATCATTACATGAAACAAACAATTATTATAGAATACAAGGAATTAACTGTTACAGGGGCTTAGACTAGTTTCCGCCACTAAATTAAGTCTACCAAAAGAAGCTAGGAGTGCGCTTGGCTCCACCCACAAGTTGACATACATGTACTATAGATCTATCTGTTCTAAAGTCCTACGGCCACTGCCACAAATAAATAACTATACCAGCCTCCTTACATCTAGAGATTCTCAAATTTATTTTTTTATGTGAAAGTCACTTAAATTGAAAAGTGCAAAAGCAAATGTACACAAAAATTGGCTTTTGTGTTGTTGTTTGTTTTTTTCTCCTTCTTTTCTCGCCCATAAAATATCACGTTTCATTAAAACTGTTCATTCTCAAAAGCTAACTGCAGTTGTCTGATTTTATTTCTGACTGATGCCCAGAATGCTAGCAATCAACATCAGTGAGAAGGATTCAATCATTCCTGGGAAGGCGCTTGTCGTTTTCTTTGACAGATGCAGTTCATTATATTTTCTTTTTCTTTATTCTTTGTTGTATACGTCGCCTAACGCTGTGTGTGCACAAGAAGTTCGTTGAGGATTTTTTCATATTATTTCCCCTTTCTTTATTAATTGTTTGATTGTTTTATTTTGTTTACTCTTTTCAGTTGTGGGCTGTTGTTAAATTAATACTCATGTTTCACAAAATTTTTAAAGCTATACTTGAAATTATAGTTCAACTTAAAAAAAAATAGAAAAAGACATAAAAAACATCGGTGTAATAATTATTTGTTTTGTGGTTACGATAAGTAATTGGCTTGAATTCCATCTAATGAATGACATTATATGGAAAACAGATTTCAACTGACGCTCCTTACACGCTGATTTGTTTTTCTACTTGACCAGCTCCCATATGTGGCCCGTGCTATCTGCGAGGAGAGAGCCGCCAAGGTCAACACAACGTTTACCTCCGGCATGTTCTGTGCAGGCTACCCCCGAAGCATGCGTGGTGACGCATGCCAGGGAGACAGGTAACATGATCAATATTATGGAGGAAGTCTTGAACCCTGTATGTTGGGTATATTTTCGGGGAAAGAAATCTAACCTTTGTACTAAAATTGACGTTACTTTACCATCTTCAATTATACAATGTTATTTATTACTTTTTGGATATCTTTGATTTAGTGCATACTTTAATCATGTCTATAAAACTGGGAAGGTTTTTTACGACGAGCCCATTGCCTCATTTTTGATCATTCGAGATTCCCATACCAACCATATAACGGTATACTTCAAAACGCTTAGTACATTTTGTCATGTAAATCAATATGAACACCTAAAAAATTCACTCAGGTTTCATCTTTGTGCACCCAAATACAAATAATGGTGGACGTTTGCTCTTATTGCATGTTCTAAAGGAAATGAGTATGATGGTATCTATTTAAAGGATATGAATGAAGATCTTTTTGGGTCTATTTTTTGATGCAAATGCTTCGCAATTTTTTTTTTTTTTCTTTTTTTTTTTGGGGGGGGGGGGGAGAGATTATTTGAATGTAATAAATCTTTGTTGTTGTTGTTGTTATTGTTGTTATTATTATTATTTTATTTCTATTTTTTTTTCGGCAATGTACAATTATAATAATTATTATTATTTTATTTCTATTTTTTTTTCCTCAATGTATAATTATAATAATTATTATTATTTTATTTCTTTTTTTTTTTTTTCGGCAAATTCTTACTTTTATTTATTTGTGAAGAATGATGTAGAAAGCCTCTGTAATAATATGGTGAAGGCATTTTCAGTTTACAAAATTGTAACTGCGAAGTAAAGCGGCAAGTTTTGCACCTGGATCTGTTGCAAGTAGGAGTACCTCAGTAATTATTGGGATCTCCTTCATTCATGAGGAAAAACTTTATATAGCATCTTCAAAGTACCGCTGATCACCATAAATACGGGGATGCCTATGTGCATTATTAAAGAAGGTACAACTCTGTCACAAGAATGTCAAGAAGGATCTCTCTTTTTGTTGATGAAGCAACATTTCTTCACAGGAAAGTAGTTGAGGCTGTAGATCGAACACTTCGCGATATTCCATCATCAACAGAAGTGATGGGTGGGCTATTGACGCTTTTTATGGAGATTTTCGTCAAATGGTGCCTTTTATGAGACAAGGACAAGGACAAATGTTGTCGACGCCTACTCACATCCCCTCTGTATATCTTAGTACAGCAATATAAGCTGACAACGAACACGCTAGTGGTGCTACATGCAGACGCAGGTGTTAGGGCTTTTGCAGATAAATTTCTGAGGCTTGGCAATGGTGAGACAGAAGCAGTACCTCCACCAGATTTTGTTTCTCTTCACAGCTTCGGAACACTTACAGAAAATATGAACACCCTTTTGGACACAATATACCCTGAAAAAGAGGTCAAATATGTAGATCATACTTGGCTCATGCAAAGAGCAATTCTTGCACACCAAAATAACAGTGCTGGTCAAATAAATAAACTTGTAGCTTCAACGACACCCCCATACATCGCAACAATGCAGTAGCAAACCATCCAGTTTTCTGTTAAATTTTTAAGCTCAATAGATCTTTCAGGATATCCATCACATGTTTTAGAGCAGAAGCCTGGTATGCCAGTGATGTTGCATTGTTCAGTCAAACCACCAGAACAGTACTTTCATCCGTAGCTGCAATAAAAACACCGACGCAGTAGAGGTAGCTATAGGGTCCCATTCAGGGTGGCGTCATTTGGTACCCAGTATACCACTTACGCCGTCAGATACGCCATTTCTATCTGAAAGAAAACATTTTCCTCTGCGACCTTGCTTTGCAATGACTATCAACAAGCCCGAAGGCCAAACACTGATTTTTATTGGCCTAGACTTGCGGCAAGCTATTTTCGCGCACGGAATGCTTTATGTAGAGCTCTCTATCTAGAACCAGGAGAGAGGATTCATTAACTACACTGTCAAATGATGGACAGGCTCGGAATGTGGTCTACACAAAGTCCTGTAGAAAAACATCCCCTCATGGAGTTAGGTCTGCTGTATTTCATACTCAACCTATTCATAGAACGCGTATACAGCTAGTATGGGTATGAAGGGGAAGAATGCATAACCAAGAAATTTTCGTACAACACATCTCTATCCTTTCAGTTATGGACAGCAATATGGACAATATGTACCAGAAGAATGAAAGACTCATACGAAAAGGTTGTCGCAAAATAATAAGGCTTATGTTGACCGAAGTAGACATTCAACATGGTCATTCTACTCATATCGATGATAATGTAACTAACTTTTCCCTATAAACCAACCAATATTGAACCATTGTTTCTTAGAGCTGACCGCAATTGTGAAATACGCGCAAATGAGAAGAGGTGTATTCCACGTGTGGATTCGAAAATATTTGCGGATGGGATTGAGAGAAAATCATGGCCGTGATGTAAAGTATGCGGAAGTTATTGAAAGGGTTAACTGTCATCATGTTAGCACACATCTCTCTGGTATACATTCTAGAGGGCTGTGGTGAGCATCAATTTTAGCATAATCCTCTTCAATATCATTTCGCGGACTGCAGAAAACTAATGAAAAGGTTGATCAAACTGTGCTTAATTTTGTGTACAGCGGCGAATATTTTCGCTCTCGTCCAGACATTGTTCAAGCCGATTTAAACACGTATCGGAGGAAATATGTTCCAATGGAATTAGAACCGAACTCAACAATTGTGAATTTTTTAATGTAACAATATTAAAAAAAAAAACGATGAAAAGAGAAGGAAGAAGTTAATACTTCTGATACCGTATATCATGTAGCTTAGTTTTCAACAAACCTTTTTTATCTTGTATTTTTTTTTCGACACTTTTAAATAGCAATAATTAATATTCTTCGAACCTCTTAAAATCATGGTAATTAGTGCGAAAGTAAATCATAATTTTTTAGAACAGCGAGATATAAGTAACTAGTCCCTATGTGTACAAAAAAGTTATTTCAAGGTCGTTTTTTAATGAAAAAGTAAAAAAAAATGGCAATAAAAATTAATATTGAAAATTTGATTTCGTGCATCATTGCATCATGCACCAAATACTAATATTGAACTTGCCAAATTTTATTTTAAACTTTTTCCGTGACTGCAAAGAAAAATTATTTAAAATTTAGCGAGGAAACTCTGATCGGGTATTATCTCTGTTTTTTTTAAAAACTGTTGCACAAGAAAATAAATTACATTTAGAATGAGACTCGTGCTTCGAGATGTTGAAAAGAAATCTGGAAATGAATTCACGGTGCCGTTGCCATGAGTTTTTCATGCCGTAAGATCTTTGGCAGGTCTTCTACTAGACCCATTTCCACGTTGTTGGTGATCTTTACAATTCCAAGTCTAAGGTTAGACTTACAACGAACAAGGTATTCTTTTACTGTTAGGACTGCCGAGGCCCTTGATTTTGTAACCTTCAAGGATGGTCTTATTTTGATAAAGTGCATGCACTAGAGCAGCGACACCCCCCCCCCCCCTCCCTTTTTTTTGGGGGGGGGAGGGGGGGGGTTCAGCTTGAACGATTTTCTGTTGTTGAAAACTGAATACTTCTCCTATGCTCATTTCTTGTAAAAATATAATAAAAATATAATAAATAAAAATAATCACTTTTCAAACATTCGTGGACTAGTTTGGAAAATTAAATTTTCTTCCCATCTTTTTCATACTTTGGAATTTCTTTTATTGCATGCACATGCATCTTGGCTGTAATCACTGGATGATACCATCTTAGTTTTATAGAGAAATAACTCTTGTGTAAGAAAAGGAACTTGATGCATTAAACAGGTTGCTTGGTTTTTTGTTTTTGTTTTTTTTTTCTTTTTAATTTAGATACCAATAATCTTAGTCCAATAGTAAAAATAATGTAAAAGGTTAAAAATATCATGTGAGACGCTGACTACAGTTGGTAATACGGTCGGATCATTTACCTTCAACTAAAGTGGTCATCATACCAACGGCATCGTTAATTGCAAAAATATGGAAACCACAATGGCAAAAGCAAAAACAGAACAGGTGTAGCAATGAAAAAAAAAAGCCACATATGAACTGTTGAAATCAGGTGAAACATTATTTAATCAACCATTTACAGAGCGCTCTATGATTCTGGCGTGTGACGGGCATGGCGTTTAAACAAATGCTTTAAGTTCTGAATGAAATATCTGAGTGTTTGTTTATTGCGTAGTTTGATCTATACTTCCATACATGTATAACACATCTTTTTAAACTTTTTTCTTGTATTATAAAATTCAGTCACCATTCTTTTACCATGCCTAGAATTAACCTCTCTTTTGTTTCCTTTTCTATTATTTTTCTTTCAAGATTCTACTTGAAATATGCAGAGATCTTGATACAACGTTAAAAGCTGCTAAAATTCATAAATTTATCTATTTACTTTTACTGCCTTTGGTATCTCTATATTGCATCCATTAGCGGCGGACCTTACATCATGCAATTTCATGGACGCGCTATTCAGGTCGGAATTGTCTCTTGGGGTGTGGGCTGTGATCGGGACAACCATTACGGCTATTACACCGACCTGGCGCAATACTATTTTTGGATTATGGACAAGATCAGTAACTCATGATGGAAAAACACATGCATGTCCAAAAGTTAAAAATGCATTTGATGTCAGTGCTCTGTAAGCTATTGACCCCTAAAAAAAAACCCCGCAAAAAACATTAAAATGTTAACTCTACATGCATTACATCTAACTGTTGGAAGTCATTTTTACATATTTAGCACAAAGATATTCGAGTCTATTATGCATCAACTGTTATATTAAACCTGCTAATTTTTGTTATATATAGAGTTATGGTGTCTTCAGCATTGTACAATTAATGCATATGTAACCAAAAAAAATGTTTTGCTTTCCTTTTAAAGATTATATCTATATGCAATAGGCTTAATAAAGTGTTTTTGCTTTAACTGAATGTTATGTGTTAATCTGTTAAGCTGTAGATTCAGGAGTCAATTGTGTGTCACCGCTTTATTATTAAGGAACTCAAATGAAAATAACTACATCAACATGATCATAATTTCCAAGAATTTATTTATTTGTGGACAGTAGGCTATGTAATATAGATTTATATGCTGCGCAATACCAGAGCCTAGCTACCTAAAGAGTAGGAACGACATCAAATGTAAAGGACTACCTATTGCTCAATGACCATTATCTGTCTTGCCAGGAAAAGAAATATTAAACTAGTACCAACTGGCTACGAAAGGCTTTAGTATTTTTCATATTAAAAAAAAAATGAACTCGTACTATGTTGTTCTTAGTTGTAGTATAACTTGTGAACCTCATAATATCCGTGTTTGGCTCCTCCCTCCTCCCTCTCCCTCTCTCTCTCTCTCTCTCTCTCTCTCTCTCTCTCTCTCTCTCTCTCTCTCTCTCTCTCTCTCTCTCTCTCTCTCTCTGAAAAACAAAGTAAGCGTCATCACTTTTCAATTTTTCTAATCGGAACTTAAAATGACAATATGAATGCACGTATATTTTGGTCAACAATTAATGCCTTTCTCTATTTCTTTATGATAATGATATGTTGTAAAATATCAAAACACTCTATAAAAGAGCATGATGTTACGAGTTCATGCGACAAATAACAGCTGTCTTACACTTTTCAGTTTGTTTGCCCCGTACTCTTATCGTCTTCTGTTTGTTCTTCTCTTTTAATCTGCTCTCTCTTTCTCTTAAATTGTGTTATTTTGTATTTCCGTCTATCTCTCTGCGCATCAGTCTACCTCTTTGAACCTTTATCTCTTCCTATAACTTCTCTGTGTCGATTTAGCTGTTTATATATTTTAATTATAGAAGAGGGTGTGCTGAATAATAAGTTGCTTTGCTCGTAACTTCAAAATTTGTCCTACACAAACTTGGAATTCTTCACAAATACTTTGGAATCAATCGTATTCAATAAGCTACAACCTTTTTTTTTTTTTAACGACATCGAATAAAAAAAATGGCAACGTCTAATGATCTTCTCGTCTAGCAGCGTTGTGCATTAGCTATTGAATTTCTTACAGCTGAAGAATGCTCTGCTGCAAACATTCAAGACAGTTTGAAGTCTGTTTACGAACGTGCATTTCAGATGGTGAAGTTCGATAAAGAGTAAAGTATTTGTGAAAGAGAGGATCCTACAGAACTTAATGTGCGTGATAGTAACCCACCAGGTAGGCCACTTAAGCATGCACCCAACACGGTATTTCAATAAGCAGTTGACAGTATGATTTGAACCAATCGAAGGGTAAAACGAAGAGAAATTGCTAATGAAGTGGGAATTCATTCTAAATGACATGTTCATCATATCGCGTATACCGCACCGTGATAGCTCTTCTGGGTTACCACAAATTCTCAGCAGGATGGTTTCCGAAACAATTGACTGAAGAAATGTACCACACTAAAACGGTATGATAAAGAGGCGAATCGTAGGTCCACCACTAGCACCGCGATCCAGCTAGCAAAATGCAGTCAGTTGATAGCACCAGGAACCAGCTAGCAAAATGCAGTCAGTGGAGTATTGGCGCAAAACCTCTCTTGGTCCAAAAAAGTTCAACGTTATTGCCTCAGCGAGAAAAATCTGACAATTTTCTGGGACATGAAGTGTCTGAAGCAAGGAAAATTTTTTGACTCTTCGAACGCTCAAAACAATACACAGGCCGGTTCGGTACGGCAGACACTTAATACTACAGCATGGTAATGCTCACCCATACACTTGTCGCAAAGCACAAGCTCCATAATCCCAACTGTAACATCAAACTCTACTGCACTCTGCATACAGTCTGGATCTAAAGACATCTGACTATTTTTTTTCCCCCCCCCCCCCCCCCCCCCAGCTCCTGAAGTTTCTAAAAGGACTTCATTATAATATTAATTTAGAAGTGGTGATGGCTGTTAACCATTGGTATCGGAGGATATCACCAAAGAAATTCCTCGCCGACGCTGTGCTCTAACTGATCAGACGTAAAATTATGATCTAGAATATTCTAGATCTAGACCTACATTCTCCAAATCCTGGGCATAACGTAGGCCTCTGATGCACTCCTGTGTGTTGCTCATGAATTTTTAAATGGCCTATCTGTTCCTTGAGGACTAGGAACTCCATGATTGGTTCTTCCACCGTATAAATAGCCTGCGTAGCGAAATTTCAAATATTCAATCAGCAACAGGTCACGTCTATACAATTACAAAATACAAATAATTTTTAAGAGCAATTTATAGTCTTAATCCATAATGCTTTGACCTTTATAGACCGCATTTAAGACTGATGTTGCAGTCCAAAGATGAGTAAACTTCATCTATAAACATCGATTGATTTTGTGGAAATAAGTGTCGAAAAGACATGGAAGCTGCGCTTTATACAGTAGTCTCGGATAAAAACACGCCAGAAAAATGCACGCTTCGGCTAAATAAACGCTGTAGCGGTATGGCGGATTTTTTACTCTATAAATAATCAGTATACTTTTAAAACACGCCTAAACGCACGCTTTGAAATCTGTATCCATTATTAGTAAAGTGGTAGACTAGCCAAACCTGATGTAGAATCGGCTCTCAATTATCACACGGCAAGGAGGCAAGCTCTGCTATCATAATAATGTGCACCGCACAGTGAAACTGAAAGGGGAAGGAAGGCGGACAGGAACGATAGGCCTAAGGATCGAAGGTACAGGTAGAGTTAGGATAGGGCACAGACAAGATGATGTTATTCACTACTATAGAGTTGCATCTATTCAACCCCCCCCCCCCACACACACACAAGTGCTTGTAGCGAGCCGGTCAACGCACAGGTTAATGAGAAACACAGATGTCCCGACTGAGCAAAAACTTCAATTTTTCTGTTGTTTCGTTTCGCGGTCTCTAAGACCATCCGACATATTAGTTTTTGTCACAACAAAATTCTTCCATGACAACAAGCATGAAAAGGACACCCCACCAGCATTGTTCATGGCCCATTTATAAAAATTTACAACTAATTTTCTACCGTGATTTAAGTCCACAGTTTTCTCAATTAAAAAAAATCAAGAAATTATGTTTTTTTTTATCTAAATCTCGGCCTGAAATCGACGCTTTTCCGCTATAGACCGAGGCCTTGCGAGATTACATAAACTGTCGCATTTCATTATCATAAATAAAAAAAAAAACAACAACACTTATATAGTATGCGACATCCACAAACTTACCCCGTAAATTTGTACTTCAAAATAAAAAAGATGCACCTGGTTTCAATTCTTTCCATATGTATCTAGATCTAGACCTAGCTAGATATCTAGATCTGATCTAGTGGGTCTGATTAAAACGCCCGAAGCAGTGATTATTGATTCATTTACTTGAAATTACTAGAGCTAGACCTAGCGATTCACAAAGTATATTCTGAATAATGTGAAGCAATAATTATTTATTGAAACCAGTCTAATTAATGCTTAGCCTATCCGATGCATTAGTGGCACGATACCGTAGATATACATCTAACCTGTGACAGATCAATTATATAATTTTGAATATATTAAAATTTTAAAGACACGAATAGTATAGTAGTAGAATATATAGTTAACTGAAGGCAGACAAACCCCTAATTTTTTTTTTAAACATTTAAAGAACGTCATATTTTACCAAATGAATTGTGTTTTTATTATTTGACTTCAAACCTATTTTTAACTTAAAAGGCATGAACAAGAAATATAAAGCTTCTACTGTAAGAAATAGGGAAAGAAAATCTGTTAGGCACTTCGAAAGATTTTCGAAACAAGAAAAAGCTGAACAAAATAAAACCAGCAAGCATCAACATACACACCCACCCACAATGATCTCATCTTTTATTTATTTTAACCTTGTAGATAGTAATGCATTAAAACAAAAAATTCTGCAAACTTTAAAAAATGTGCACTTATTATGAAAATAAATGATTGTTCAGTTTTTAGGAAACTTTTTTTTTAGACAATAATCCAACAGAACACCATCGTTTACAACATAGGATAAATACAGCTTCCACCTTCTTTGACCAAAACAGTTATGGCGGCATCGGGAAAATTACGAAAATAGCCGGGACATCCCGAAGGGCCTGTCTGTGTATATGTTCGTTCTTCCTTAATTTATGGGTCAACCCGATACTGCGACCAATATTAATTTGTTCTCCCCTTTTCTCCAATTCTTGCACGGTTGCAAGCCTCATGCCTGGTGTCAGGCATCTGTGAAGAACTGTAGACCTAGTACAGTTCGTAAATATTTTTGTTGTTGTTCCATCAGATTCAACAGCAGTTTAGATCTATGGAAAAGATCACAATTATGTTTATTCATGAGACCTTGACTTTGGAAACAAAACTTTTAAGGTTCTTAATCAAATGGAACCAAGCGGACTCAGAATTTTGCAGAAACGGTTGGATCAAACAGCATATCAATATCTGCAGTTATCAAGTGAAGAAATGCGGAGATGAATGTAAATTGAGAACCTATCAAGGAGAAGAAAAAACTTTCAAGGACGAAGGCGTCGAAAATGTCTTTCAAAGTTCGGCTTGAACATTTAAAAAAAAAAAAAACCCTGAAAAACATGTACTGATCAATGCTCCTCTTCCAAAATAGCTTGAGCATTAATCTAAAATGAACAACACGCACAGATCAATTCTCCTCTTTTGAAGGAAAAGTCCATACATTTTTCTGTGCAAGTGGGCCTCGAATTTTATTGGTCAATCCATTGTGTTAGCGCATGCCAAAGGCAAAGATAATTTGATATTTATTTTGACTAAGAAAGTAGATTACAGAAATATGATTGTGACAAGATATTAGTTATAAAATGATTGACTGACTGGTTGGTTGAACGAAGATTTTTTCAATTCCAGTCGACAACTATCAGTTACTTCTCTATAAGAGCTTATATTTCTGTGTTACTTGTATAGTATCAGGGCATATTTTCCTTCATTTAACACATTTAAGTCATAAAAAGGATACATGCGCGTCTTACATTCTTATATCATTTTCAGGCTTGGCGTGGTAATTAAAAACTATCTCTACGTATCGCGTTCATCTTGCGAAGCAGAATTTTTTTTTTCTTTTTTCTTTTTTTACAATATTCAAGCCGGTTATTTTAGGACGGGTCAAGCCTTGAAGCTGCGGTCATAAGCCTATAAAATATCGTCACTGCGCCAGCAGAATGGCATATCTCATTTTTTTGTAGTTTTGAGAAAAGAAAAAGAAATAACAGCAAGTGATTTATTGCCGTGTTAGTAGTCTTAATGCATCAAAATTTGGCATACACGTTTTTAAGTGGTTATTAAATGCGTGCATGAGTATAATTTATGTTTCAATAAAATTATCGCATATGTATGAGTTATGCCATTCCGCATCTGGACCACACTGAGCTTATGTCTTTTTGAATCGACTGAATTGAGTTATGCCATTCTGCGGCAATGGATAACTAATTGTGCCATTCTGCTATTGTCCCGAAATAAGATGCGCCGTTCTGCAATTGGGATTTAGTAAGTTGCGCCGTTTTGTTGTCGTCCGGAAAATTGAGATGTGCCGTTTTGTGGATTTGGCTTAGTAAGTAATGGTGATTGAAAAAATGAGATGCCATCATGCACTCGTAGTGAGATGTGTTATTTTTACTGAATTATATTTTTGTAGTGGATTTGGATGAGTGATTTCAAATTTTGAAAAATTTGTTTTATTTTTTAATGTCTCGCCTCAACCGCAAAGAGTCATAAGCTTAGTTTGAATTTGATAAGTTCTGGATGTTATGACAATCCTCATTTAATATTTAAAAAGACAAATCAGGATGAAAGTACTTGCTAATGCAAAGCTCACAATAGCTTTGCCAATTTATTTTTTAATAGTCCGTCCGTGATGTGACTTGTGAGCATGTATAAATTATAATTTCAACATTATTATAACTCAAAATGAGCCAAATTTCGAATGCAGCATAGAGAAACAATTGTACATTGTTTTGTATTTTATGGAATGTTATTGAAAAGGAGTCATGAAATTCTTCAAAATATGTAGGCCTATTTTTTAAAAGTAAAACATGTGGAATCTTCAACTTGGATTTAGGAACCATAAATTATGAAAACAATCTAAAAGCTCTGTAAAGTATATACCTTGAATGATGTTTAACGTGCTTATAAAGATATTAAATACGATGAATCTTGAATACATCATAAAATGTAATTTACAAATAAAAAAATTGAAGTAATTTTTAATTAACACAAAGTATCACCACTAGTCTTGAAAATAGCACAAAAATGTACTATTTTTGAAACATTTAATCGCATGATAAACAAACGTGCAACAAATAGTTGCCTCAACTAAAATACATTCACAGATGTAGGCCCTCTACATTTAATGACCACCGATTTCAAGGCATTAGAAAAAGGAGCATGTTTTTGTTTTATGTCTTATGGTATACCAGTACATGTTCAGGAAAAAAATCAAAATAAAAGAATTTTTTTTACACATAAGGCAAATTAAATTACATGTAGGCCCATAACATTAATGAAAATGCAAGGAATATGGGGAAAAAGCATCTGATTTTGTCTTATGGGTACATTTTTAGTCATGCGGCAAACTGTTGGAAAATTCATGAGCGAAGTCAGGTCTTAGAGGTCTTCTTATTTTCTTCGACTAATGCGCAGCCTCTGCTCAAACAATGATATCCATAATTAGGGCCTGCGTTCAGTCTGGTTGAAATCTTCTGGCAGTACTCCTCCCACTTCAAAGCTACGTTAAATCGAACCAAATGTGAATTCCACGGTGTTTCAGGCAAACTGTAATTTCACAGGGATAAATCTCTCGCAATAGTGTGTAAGGGTCATGAGAACTGAAGAATATTTTTCTCGTTAGATGGTCTGTACATCCTACCAAGCATCTTCGGCGGTGTAAATATGAAAAAAGCTAGGATTCTCCTGCTTTTTGAGCAGGTAATTGTGTAACAACACTGACAACAATCATCAACAAAGATCTCATTCGCATATCATCTGGCGAGCTAAAATTCAAAACCAAGAACGACCTCGACCATCTGAGTTCAATAGCAGAAGGCAGAACATAATGGGGGAGATTGTCAGCGAACATTCGAGAAACAGCCGAGACGTCCGTCAGAGCACTAGGATGTGAATGGCGATATAGATAGATATAATTGTGTACTAACCAAATGTAGCCATTGAGGAGTCTGAACATTTTAGTTTCGTCTTTACAACATCCCAACGTGCTTAGCTAATGAATTTAACATATAATGCACAATATATTTGTTTTAGGTTTCAGATCGGACCGACTTAAGCATTGTTGTAGAGTAATATCCCTTGACAAGGCTGCCTTTGTGAGCTTATAAATATGCGATATGACTACCATGAATCCCTACATTTTTTTAACTAGTTGAAACTCATAAATTATCGAAGTAACTTAAAATTTCTAAAAACATTTATAGTACAAAGTTCAAGTCTCTTGCGGGTTAGGAGAATGCCCTCTAATTCTGCATTGAAAACAAAGACCCATCTCCCAGTCTGATACATTCGGGTTCATCAGCTTTTTTAGAAAAGAGATTGACGGCTGCCAATCTCTGCTCACATTTTGAGCCATCAATGTAGGCTTCAACGCTTGATCTATATCTCGGAGCTGAGCAAATTCATCACGAAAGATAGCTTCATTTGTGAGGACCTTTAAAATTAAAAAGTGAATTATTAACATTGACAATCGCCTGCTTCTACGAGGGTGGAGTGGGGTCATGAATGCCATTAACATGATTGGGATCTCTTTCTGCTTAGGAAGTATGTACAAGGTTGCGGGATCCAAAGAGTGGTCCAATTCCAGAAAGAACTCACGTGGAAATGAGTCTGAAATAGAGTCAAACTATGGATTTTCCGGAAGGGATCAGTTTTTAAGATAAGAATCGTGGATAACTAGGAGTCGTTGTTCTAAAGATAATTTTCCTGCTTCTGCGCATAGGCTTCGGTTTGGTGAAGTTCGAAAAGCACCTAAGGCAATACGTAGGTCTTCGTGGTGTATTGTGTCGAGCTCCTTCAGAATAATCAAATTTATATTATATTGTTTTCGCTTATACATATGTAGTTCATAGATAAGTTTGGATCTATCTAGGATACATTAGAGATTGAATGAGAGCTTTGATCAGCACCCCGTTCACTATGGCCCACATCTAACTTCAGGACCTTTTGGTATTTCACTTAACGTGGCTTTGAAAGAATAATTTTTTCTTTGATCAAAAGATTTTTTTTTTAACAAATCCTGCGTGTCGTGTTAACACATCTTCTGTTGACCCGGTTAATTAGTTTTGTTGGTTTCAATATTGTTAGTTTCCAATTTTGTTCTTTTTATCACTCATTCTTGAATCATTACAGATCAATAATTATTGGATAGATGTATGGTGTCATTTTTTTTCTTTCCTGCCAATTGTAACAGTGATGGTGTACAATTTGTGGAATCTGGTCAGGCATTTAGAGCGTCGGGTTGTAAGTCTTATAAAAACCAACCCAGTGCGACTGGTGGCGCTTCTTGCACAGCCAAGGGAAAAGATATTATTAGGTTAGTAGCGACTGGCTTTGATGATAGACAGCAGAAGAAGATCAAGGTCACAACTTGCAATGACGACCTCGACGATGACGACTCGGAAAGAAAAACCCAGACAAATCTTAAACTACCTCTCATTTTTAACTACATGTATATGTAGAATGGCAGTCAATTGCCATACAATGTACGCATACCAAAATATTAGTCTGTACATGAAAACACTAAACTGCGAGATAATGTCAGCTGCCTTAAATTTGATTATCTTACAATAGTTAACAGTAAAATTGCTTCCTAATTCTATGTTAGTATGTTTACAGTGTATGTATTAATTGTTAAGATCCCTGTTGGTCCTGGGCCTTACTGTAGTTTTGAATCTCTTTTGTTGTGCTACAACACTCATGGGTGTGCAACTCAGTTCTGGTATTTTTTCTACTTTTATCTCGTATTTGATTATATTATTCCTAAGAATAAACTTATTTTGGGTATCTTTGGCTTGGTAGATTTTTTTTTTTTTTTTGCCTTCAGAAGTTATTCTTGTGATTAGCCTGAGGGGTCTGGCCTTTGAAAAGAAGCGCTTGACCAGTGACCAGTCTTTGTCTGGACACAACAAAGTAAGCTGCTCCGTGGTTTGTCAAAAGTTTTTAAGTTCTCACTGTGAATTTTATTTCATCATCAACTATGTGTCCTACCCTTTCAAATTATTCTTCCCAAGACATGTGACCTCGCCCAAAATAAATTTGTTTTCTATCTTGTGTTTGTAACCATACTTTTAAGTGATCCATCATGTGTTCTAATGGATGGGATCCTGATCTGCTGATAATTGTGTGTGAAATAGTGCTACAAACATGGTTTGTCATGGCGTTTAGATTTGGTAACAGAGCTGCTGCAGGTGCTGTTATAATTATGTTGCATTACTTGGGCTATTTACAGAACAATGATCTAAAATCAGCTTTATAAATTGCCGCAGATTTGTACATCTGAAATATCTGAATTGAGGATAGACAATCTGAATCTGGAAAAATAAATACATGTAGGTACTTAATTCGATTACCTAGCCCTAGTATTGTTTATCAGGTTATCTGATGCACAATTAGTATAGTTTCAATTCAGTATTGGCTGTATAATTATGCTTTGGGTTTAGAACCATAGCTGTGACTAGTGTTTGCCCACTGCGTGTTTACTTGCATTTTTATATGCCTACGTATAACTCGCTTTGACCAGCTTGAGTTCCACATGCTCACAGTTCATGTGTTTTGATTGCGGATCATAATGAGGATACTTTAAGTCTAGTTCTAGTTGCTCCTAGCTGACTGTTTTTGGATGTTACATACTAGTGTATGCTTTAAAATGGGTAGATACCAGCTTCCGTGATCATGTCCATTGTATTTTCGTGCGTATTTGTTACATATTGTCTTACCGGTTTTCCTTGCCTCGTTGTTATATAATTAGTAGAAAAGATATCAGGTATACGTTTCTTTTCGTTATCGATCTAACTATTTTATTTAGTCTAAGGTCTTTTGCCTTTGGTTTAGCATATATCATTTTACTTTTCACTTGCTTAATGTACTTCAGGTGTTCATTTTGTATATTGATCCTTACATATCTGCTTTCCTTTAATTCTCATTGAATTTTTTCTTTTCTACTTTCAGGTGGCATTCACCTGCTTTTTCATGTAACTTAATGAAAGTTTGGAACTTTTTGTCGTTACCCCTAATTTCTTCCTTTTGGTGTTATACACAAAAGAAAAAAAATGCAGGCGGCGTTACATACAGCAGAGGGAGGTCGGTTCTTGCTGGCTTTTCAAGTCATCGTTAACTCTTCCAACGGCGCCTCTGTGCTTCTTCTTTTTAAGATTTTGAGGCAGACATGAGTTTTTTGCTAAGGGCAAAACTGAGTGCACTTAAGAAAAAGGAGCTGGCCTTACTTGAGGCCAGACGTAAGAAGTGAGCTTGTCTGCCACTAGTGACAGCCTGAAAAAGAAACCGCCGATGACATACTGTCCAAACTGAAGATATTAATGAAGACAGCAGACCACTTAACACCTTGGTCATGAAATTCTACAAATGTCGGCAAGGTCTATCTCAGATAGCCTGGTGCGGGATCAGTTTATAACAGCGCTCCGCCGCGATGACCTCCGTTTGCACAACACCGTATAAGCAAGGCTAATGCAAGTATCGTGGACGTCAGGGAATACTTATAATCCAATCAAAATTGTCCTGCGTGGGGGTAGAAGACGGTCTTGCGGGCTAGGAACACACAACCTGACTAACAGCACCGCCTTCCTCATCAAAGGTAAAGCTGATTTTGGAACAGCTTCGTTTCTTGACGGAACGATTGTAAAGGAGCAAATACAGAAAAAGCTCTGGCTGACAGGCTCTTTAAAAGTTATGATGAAATTATAAGTCATGCCGTAAAAGAAAGCTCTAATCTCTAAATTTAAAGCTTGTCGCTCTGCTTGTCCAGTTGCTTCATAATTTTAAAAATTTATTTTTTTATTTTTTTTTTCTGCCTCGCGGAGCTTTTTCGAAATCAAAGACCAATGTGCACAAGACCACTCGGTGCTGAGAGGGACCCATTTCACAGTCCAGATTTCTTTAGATTTCTTTTGTTAAAATAGATAGGCATTAATTAATAACTGTGTGCAAGACGACCAGAGAAAGGAAGCTTACCATTGCAAATGGGCTATGGAGTAAAATTAAGTGGGGGTTATGAGCATCGAAGATGGAATGCGTTTCATCTCTTTCTCTCACTCGCTCTCTCACATTTTCTAGAACACTATTTGAAAGTGAAAACGCTTCCCTCTCCTAATCTATGAAACCTCTATCTTCTTTACACTCTAATCTACTTTATCTCACAATCTTTTGCTTTGTTATATTTCCAGGTGTACTCTCTGTCTATCTGTTCGCCTCTCTCTCTCTCTCTCTCTCTCTCTCTCTCTCTCTCTCTCTCTCTCTCTCTTCCCCTAAACCCTACATAAAAAGGAAAAAGAATCTGAGAAGAATGATGCAATGTGTCCAATTTATTATTATAAAATAAATCTAGTCTGCCCATGAGAAGTGGAAATCCTTCATGGCTTACCGGTCAGCAAAATCAAAGCCCTTTTGAAAAACTCAAGTTAAGATCTAGAACTAGATCTAGTCAATTGCTGTTCAAAATTTCCTTTACACCAATCAAATTTATGATCGGCAAAGTTTTTTTCTGAAACAATGAGGAGGCGAGTGCACTTGTAGGGTGAGGTACTGAGAGAGAGAGAGAGAGAGAGAGAGAGAGAGAGAGAGAGAGAGAGAGAGAGAGAGAGAGAGAGAGAGAGAGAGAGAGAGAGAGAGAGAGAGAATGAATAAGTCACCTCATGAATAGTGTACCCAGTAGATTAATTCAAAATTATAGCTCAATGCAATCCTCACGTTTAGCTAGATCTAGATCTTCGATTATAATACACCAAAAAAAAAAAAAAAAAAAAAAAAAATCCAAAGTTGTCATTAAAGTACTTGTCTTGCGAATTAAAATTGAAGTACTCGTCGTGTAAATTAAATTTTCAAAACGGTTATTTACGCAAAGACTTAACGTACTTAATTTAGATACACGGAATCCGATTTTGTGATTCTATTATTATTTTTTTTTTTAATCATAATTTCAAATTTGATTGTGTTATATCATTTTACTCCTCAACTGTTAAAAAAAGTCTCAAAATACACTGTCGACTGCACATGGCGCCGTGGATCTTCCGTCTTTCCCAAATCTCTTCTTTAGTAGACTATCGCTTATCCCGGCGCGTAAAGAAATTTAAAGTCACCTTTTTTAAGTAGGAGCTTTAAAAAAAATAAATAAAAGCAAAGCTTTCTTATTGTTCCTTCACTAACGCCTCGGGAAGCCGGTAGCAGCCAGCACGCCCAGAGCAGCAGTAAGACAGGCGCAGACGACAACGGAGGAATGACATGCGCTGTCCTCGCTGCCAGCAACCAGTACACGTATGCAAAACAATTTAACGACATCGTTAGGCTGTCGTTAACTGGCTAACGCATGCGTCAATTTAACGACGCATGCAAAAGACAAATTTTCGCTAACGACATGTCGTTAGGTCATCGCTAGGGGGGAACTTATTAAAGAGCTAACGATCACGTTAAAGATAGGTTCAGGCCTACCCTAAAATTTTCACGATCGTTTTAAGGGACTTAGGTGACCAACACTTTCGAATCGCTTTGGTAACCAGGGAATTATTTTTCACTCCCAATATGGTGGCTTTTGAAGCGTTTGCAAAAGACAGACTTAATGCACTTTTTTACTCTTTAAATATACTTGGTAAGACCTAGCTCTAGGAAAGAGTTGAATAAAATCTGATATCTATTTATTACTCAGCTGCAATTAACGGTAAATGATCAATTGTGAGACAATGGTTAAATTAAAAAAAAAATAAAAGGTTGGAAAGAAAGAAAATCTATCGACTATACTATGAGTTTCGTTACTGTAGCCTTCATTCTACAGAAATGATCTGAAATGTAGACTAGCCTAGACATAGATCTAGATTGAAAATTCGATCTTGTCAAGTGTAGTAATAAAAAAAAAAGATTCCAAGTTTTATGTTTTGCAAACATGATCTGCAAACACTACAGAATCTAGGGAATTGGAAGTGGTGAATGATAAATAGACTAAACCTACATGTAGTCTAAGTTAAATCCTCGTCACATGTACCAGTAGGCCACGGAAAAGAATTTCGTTACAAGATGGCATAACTAAACCTATACACAGAGAGAGAGAGAGAGAGAGAGAGAGAGAGAGAGAGAGAGAGAGAGAGAGAGAGAGAGAGAGAGAGAGAGAGAGAGAGAGAATTAGTATAGAAAAATCAACCACAAACCTAGATCTAGCTCCAGACCGACAAATAAGTCGAAAGACGTAGAAACATAACAACAGATAGAATGAAGAGGGATCGAACCTGCACTTCGCTCGATACAAGACCAGGCACTTAACCACTGAGCTCTCCGCATCTACAAAAAAAAAAAAAAATAGATGCTTCAGGAACAGTAACTTTCATGCTGGCTTGAAAAGACTAAGAAACTGAATCGCTAGGAATGATCAAGTCCATATTTTACAGGACATAAACAAACTTGCCTCTAACGGATCTTAGAAAGATGTACATTTGACTGAAGGGAAAGACATAAATGAATGTAGACAGAAAGAAAACACTCAAACAACGTTAGAAGCTAAATCTAAGGATCTTAAGATGCAAGTGAGTGAAAATAAAGAAATAATTAGTATAGAAAAATCAACCACAAACCTAGATCTAGCTCAAGACCGACAAATAAACGAAAGACGTGGAAACATAATAACTGATGGAATAAACAGGGATCGAACCTGCACCTCCACACCCGAGACAAGACCAAGCACTTAACCACTGAGCCATCCGCATCTACAAAATTAGATGCTTCAGAAGCAGTGTATTTCATGCTGGCTTGAAGAGACTAAGAAGTTGAATCGCTAAGGACGATCAAGTCCATATTTTTACAGGACATAAACAAATTAGCATCTAACGGATCTTAGAAAGATGCACATTTGATGCATATTCATTTATGTCTTTCAGTCAAATGTGCATCTTTCTAAGGTCCGTTAGAGGCTAGTTTGTTTATGTCCTGTTTACACTTTTATAAGGAATATATAACCATTTTCAGTAGCAATACTACCAATGGACATTAATGAAGGGCCTTTCCCATCTAAATCTTGAAAATAACTTGGCGTGGCCTATGATGATTGGAAACATTTTACCCATATGAAATTGAACAAATAAGTTACTCTAGGTGATCTTTTAGGTTATTTAGACTCAGTCAAAGAGTAAATTATGCATATGACTTTACCTTAATAAATCATAATTTAGATATAGATACAGATACAGGTTTGCTTTAAGGCCTGGATCTAGATCTAGGCATAACCCTTATACAAATGGAATGAGAGTTAACATGCTGGGAATTTAGTTGACTGAAATTTTACTCTTCACCTCGATTCAGAAAAACAATTGTTGTTCCACAACATCTTACAATGCATTGGATTGAGTTTCCAAAGTCTAGATTAACTGTAGGCATTGTTATCATTGTAGCTCTAAATAAGCTTAGATCTAAATCTAGCTCTATGTTAGATCAGATGAGGGACTCTATGTTAAGATATTAAAGAAAAGAAGATAAAAAAAATTTTAAACGATGGTTTCATCCTTGGGTTTCAGCTAGAACAAGAACCATTAATCTACATAATGTTCCAAACACTTTTGCTATACATTGAATAAGGTTGTCAAGCTCGACATGAAATGTAAACAAGGCAACAGCCTGAACTTTCGGGTGAAAACTGACAAATTTTTGCAAAACACGCCAAAAGTAAGCGATAAGTTAATTATCTCGGACATTATTTTTAACGCTATCATTAGAAAATGTTTTGAATGCGTCTTTGTTAACGATAGATCTCGGTGTCAACAATCTTGATCTAGATTAGATGTTGCTCGAGACTTCGAGACTAGCGATGTCGTTAGAAATTCTTTTGAATACGTCGTAGATAACGATATCGTTATAAAGACAGGTCGCTAATTTTACGTGTGCGTTACACGTTAACTCCAAAATGTTTTGAATACGGCCAAGTTCTCCAGCGCTGTTTGGTAGGCACCTATATCTCCGTGGGGAATATTTGTGTACAACCTACTGACATCCATCGAACACAGGCGGGTGTTTGGGGGAAGAGAGCCTGCCATATTGACGGCTTGAATTTTTCGCAAGAAATTCAAGTCGTCTCATCCATACGGCGGCAGATCCCTTATGAGACTTTTTTGTGGTAACGTTAATCCACAAACTAAGAGAGAGAGAGAGAGAGAGAGAGAGAGAGAGAGAGAGAGAGAGAGAGAGAGAGAGAGAGAGAGAGAGAGAGAGAGAGGGGGGGGGGGGGGATAAATAAAAAAAAAAATCCAAGAGTTGAGAATTTTATTCATACAGTTGTTTGTTAAAAGTAATAATAATAATAATAATAATAATAATAATAATAATAATAATAATAATAATAATAATAATAATAATAACAATAATAGAGTTGAGAATTTTTATTATTATTATTTTATTATTATTATTATTATTATTATTATTATTATTATTATTATTATTATTATTATTATTATTATTATTATTGGGCCTAAGAGAGAGAGAGAGAGAGAGAGAGAGAGAGAGAGAGAGAGAGAGAGAGAGAGAGAGAGAGAGAGAGAGAGAGAGAGAGAGAGAGAGAGAGAGAGTTTATATCAAGCTATCGACGCAAGTCAAGAAATAATATTGTTGTCTGCAGGCAGACGATTGTAAACACCCCAGCGCATCGCGTTATCTTCAATGTTTTTTTCAAAGATTTCTTTCAAAGCTATCTATAATTTATTTATTATAGATCTATAATAAATAAATTAAACAAGATATTGATATCTAGATCTAGATTTAGAATCAATTTTGTAGATCTAGATCTAGTTGCTCTTATTGATTTGCGAAGGCTGTAATCATATAAGAATCTAATCAAGTTTCTAACTAGAATCTAGTGCCCGTAAGCAATCACATCATTAAGTAATCGTTAAATGCTTTTAACACGCCCACATTACAAAACGTTAGATCTAACATTAAGTAATAAAGTATCGGACCGGTGTCGCAATTCTTTTTAACTTGAAAAGCAGCTATTCAGCTATTTTCAAGGTTAGATCTAGATCTAAGTTAAAATGTATAACTATCTTCACAATATTTGTTTCATTTTACAAGATTTACTTATAAGCCCATTTAAAGAAAAGCCACAGGAGAGCCAACATAACATTGATACATTAATTACAGATCTACTGTAGCCCACGGAAAAAAGATTTCTTTAAACTGTGGCCTTGTCTGAATTTCAGCCACTCGACTTCCCAGAATCGCCTTCTGATGTTAAGTGTTTACTCAGCAGGGTATAAGCAGATGGTTGGGAATTTAATATGTGATAGGGCCATATAGGTTTAGGTAGATCTAGATCTAGATTTTGTACTAAAATTCCTGTACCACAGGTTAGGCTAATGAGGAGAAACAGATGTACAGACTGAGAAAAAAAAATTCAATGTTTCTGCGGTTTCTAAGGTTGTCTGACATATCATTTTTGGTCACAACGGACTTCTTTTCCATGATAACAAAATAAAAAGGGCACCCTACCAGCATTTTCATGGCCCATGTACAAAAATTTCAACTTGCGCGGCTAATTTTTTTTCTTCTACCAAGATTTAAGTCGACAGTTTTTTAAAGTTTCTAAATACACAAAAATGGAGAAACTATGCCAGTTTTACCAATATCATGTCCTGAAATCAACGCCTTTCCACTATAGCCTGAGGCCATATGAAATTACTCAAACTGCCATCTTTCATTATCATATGAAAAAAAAATATCTCTGAAATACTAAGAGACACCCACAAACTTACTCTGTAAATTCAAAATAAAAAGATGCACCTGATGTCAATTCTTTCTACTCAGACCTAGACTTAGATCTAGTGTGTTTGATTAAAATCTTGAAGCAGTGAATATTGGTCCATTTACAGTTATTTGAAATTGCTAGTACTAGATCTAGAGATTTGCAAAGTATATTCTTAATATTGTGAAGCAATTTATATAATTCTGTAGTGAAGGCAGTCTAATCAATGCCTATCGTATCCGATGCTTTAAAGGTATGATGTCTTAGATCTACATGAAGCCTATGACAGATCACTCACCTAATATTGAAATTTTAAAGTCACTAGTAGATCTAGTAGAAAATAGATAAATAAAGGATCTACAGACAAACTCTCACTTTTTTTCTAAAGCAAATGATATTTTACCAATTGAATTGTGTTAAATATAATTTGACTCCAAACCATTTTTTAACTTTTAGGGCTTGAAAAAGAAGTATAAAAGTTTTACTGAAAGATATAGGTCTAGGAAAATAAAATATTTTCAGCACTTAAAAAAATTTACAAAGCAAGAAAACTGAACAAAATAAACCAACAAGCACCAACACACACACACTCACAATGGTCTAATTTATTTTTTTTTTTTTTTTTATTTTAGCCATTCAGACAGTAATACTTTTAAAAATGAATTTTTAGGAAATTTTGCTACACAATATTGCTCAAGAACACTATTTTTTACAACATAGGATAAATAATGTTTCAATGTTTTTGACCAAAACAGTTATGGCAACACCAGAGAATTACGAAATACGCTTGACATCCCAAGGTGCCTGTCGGTGAATCTTTCCATTTCCTATTTTGTGGTTTCTACCTGATTATTTTCACTAAGAAATTGCAAGCAGGCATTTGTGATGCTTTGCAATTTTGCTCTCAGCATGGATCTAGTTCTAGGCTAATGGATTATCATGACTCATTCTTAAGAGGTCATCTATCTAGATACTTAAAAGAGTAAAATTTCACTTGATCTAGATCTAATTTCAAACTTGAAAGATTTTTGAGAAATTAACTCATGAGATAAAGATGGAACAGATTTTCTAAATAAGCTAATAATGTTCAATCATATGTAGGCCAATGTTCATCTGAGGATGTCACTGATTTGACCATGAACGGAAAAATTCTTGCACCCTTAGTAAAGTAAACTTTTTCATTGTGATGCGTTTAGCCTAAACCTTCTAAATTTTTCTGATAATTCTAAACGTTTTGGTAGAGTCCTACCACTTTGTTCAAGTAATTATTTCCAAAGAATTTCAAAGCTGGCCAAAGATTTTTTTCCAACTGTGTGTTTTTTTCTGCAGCACACATAAGACAAAGTAGTCAAAGTTTGTTTCAGAAGTTACAACAATGAATGATAATAAAAATTGTCAAGGCAATCATTACTGATTTGTATAAATCTAAAGCTAAGGGGCCTAATGTTATAATTTTTCATAAAAAGACTTGGGTCTTCTAACTTACTTGCTTTCCCTTTCCAAATTACTTTCTATTCTCTAAAATCACTTATTCATTTGTTCAAATAGGAATTCATATCTACACCAACAAGGGAAGTAAATCTATATAAAAGCAGACTTGGGATGCTTTGTTCGCGATCTCCTCCTTTATTACCCAAACCACAGGTTTGAAACTCTGCAGGCATCTACAGCGTTCATGTGGCGTTCTAAATCATAAAAGATGAAACGCAAACAGCTTTCCTTGATTTCCTCAAAATGCTTTGTTTCTTCAACATAGGAAAACTTATGATCACCAATTTCGAGTATTTTTTTCTTTCTTTAACAACGAAAGTCTTTATCAATCGACTTGAGGTGTAGATTTATATTCAAACAACTGCCTGGCTAAGAATTCTGGCAAGGCAGTGCAATTTTATGCACTTAGGGCGAAAATTCAGAGCTTTCTTAAAAGATTTCAAAAGGATCTAAAAACAGATCGAGAAAGAAGAGAATATTAAGTCAATTTCCTTTATTCCAAAAGGAATGAAGTTCTGTAGCTAAATTTTATGTCTAGAATAAGAATTATCGAGATATCTAGGATAAGCAGAGACATATATCTGAATCATGTAATTAAAAGAAGAAATATGAAGATCATCTCTTTAAATGCACACATGCACCCCAGCCCTGGCAAATTGACACCAGTGTCCAGTTGGAATGGAGTTCTCAGCTTGTATATTATACATTCATTAAATTTGGCAATTGCTTCCTCAGAAAAAGTGCTTCTGATTTCTGTGCTCCACAATCAATCACTAACACTTTGGGCACGCCATACCTGGAAAAAATGTGATTTCATCTTTTCAATCACACTTTCTGAGATTGAAGTTGGCAAGTAGTTGACCTTGATGAAATTGGAAAATTAATCAATCAGGACTAGGTATTGTCTATTGGTTATTTAAAAATATGTCTGATCTGAAGTTGGACCAGTGTTTTCTATTTGATTTTTTGGTTTCCTTTGTCAGCAGACATCACATGCATCAGCCACCTCCTAGATCTCAGTACTCATACCAGGCCAGAAAAATAGTGCGATTTGCTTGTCTTAGCATTCAGTCAAGGGAGAGGTGATCTGCTTGCAATTTTCTCTGTATTTCTTTTCTTATTGACTTAGATGTCAGAACCTTCACTCATTATGATTTGTATGCTCATTGTTCCTTGTATGCAAAAAATTATTTTGCCCTTAATGGGAGGTCCAACTTGCAGCCTGGCCACCCAACATTGATGACGTCTTATCTGCTGGGACTTGCATATCTCATCTTTGTCCTCAGATATTCCAACATAACATCTTAAATGTTGCTTTTTTTTTTCAGGCACTTTTGGTTCACCTGTAATAATTTCATTGATTACTGCCGGAGATAGAGTGATCAGAAGTACCATTTCGCCCATGTCAATTTACAATCCATATTGGTTACTCCTCATTGTAGGTATTTGGAGTCATCATGGTGCTTCACTCAAAGGCTTCTGATAATGGTTTCTAGGGTTTCATGGTATGTTGTGACATGAATTTTCTGCTCGAATTGCCTCAAAACAAAAACGGCAGCTAAGATCTCCTCTCTCTCTGGGTCTATCTCTGTCCAGTCTCAGTTACTGTTAGATTTCTTGGTACAGATTCAATTGTTTGACCATCTTGCATGAGGCATGCACCCATACCATCTTTGTGCTGCTGTCTACTTGAACTTTCAGAGGTTTATTAGGATTGAGAAATCATAAGAGCAGGTGTTTTTGCAATATGATCTTTGATCTCAGTGAAAGCAGTCTCACATTCTCTGGCCCATGCAAACTTTGTG
The DNA here is from genome assembly GCA_033675545.1 of Elysia crispata. Classification (NCBI taxonomy): domain Eukaryota; kingdom Metazoa; phylum Mollusca; class Gastropoda; family Plakobranchidae; genus Elysia; species Elysia crispata. The sequence goes on along the minus strand of JAWDGP010002817.1, from coordinate 874,576 downwards.
CCTTTTTTAATGAGTTCACTAACTCTAAGAGGTTAATAATCTGTCCATGAATGTTTTGAAAAATTTTGTAAGCTATTGAACCATTCTGCAGAAATGCCTCGTTGTCATTGGCATCTTTTGGAGTTGGCACCATTGTGATTGCCTTCGCTTTCCTATTATCAGGCCCATTTCCTTGTTCAATGATCTTGTACCCATGAACATAACCCTTTTCTATCTCTCTCCAGCTTTTTCTTCATTTAGTAGATGCCATTTTGTTAGAATGACTTTTTCAGGAAATCATATTTCTTGTCATGATCCTCCTTTGTTTTCACTCGTTTTTGTGTCGAGCCAGGACCAATCACCAGGATGTCATCGCCTTAATTTACTATTCCAGGCAGACCATCTAGTGTGGTTGCAAGGTGTCTGTGGAGTATTTCATTGGATACATTTAGTTCAAATTGGAGTCTTGTCCATCTTACGCTGCTAAAATGTGTAACCATTGCGATCAGTTTACTTTGTTGTAACTCCAGAAGGCTGTAGCTTGGATCTCTGAGGTCTGGACTAGCAGCAACAGTAGATTCTAGCTAGATCTGTTTATTACTCTAACTAAACACCTTTAACAGCTGCCAGCATGTTCAAGCACAGGAGGTGTTTATCAAGATCTAAGCAGCGAAGATAAGAAAACGTGCTTTTGATTACTCTACAGCAGGAAAAGACCACTCTTCTTTATTTTCATAACTTAGACTATAAAACTTTAACAATAGCAACAAAGGGAACAACCATGTGTTGTACTTAACTAATACTATCTCTTTTATTTGTCATATTTTCATGGATAATAAAGTTTTTTGTGATCAAAACATTTCTAAAAAGATTTAGTAAACCAGCAGCAAAGTAAAGTACTTTTGAAAAATCACCTTTTGAAAATATTCATGTCAATTATTGACATCCCATTGCTAGAAACCAGTTCACTTCTGAATCACTGTTGATGAGACTAAAGTTCACAATAAATCAGTATCAAATGAAATGCCCATTGTCATTGCTACTGCCAGCAAAAGCAAAAAAAAAAAAAACGAAGTGACTTTGTAGAGTGTCACTCTAAATAGACTGATAGAGCTCTGCACACTATTCAGAGTAACAGCTGAACTCTTCTGTGACAGAAACAAAAGACTACGAGACAAAGACCAGTTTTGCGCCACTCCGCGCCAGCCTGCCACTGCCAGTAGCCTACTATCCATGCGAATGTACATCCAGCGAGAGTAAATCTAGATCTAGATTGAGAGCTAACGTTGCCATCCTAAAAGCTATGGTATTTGAAAAGTTAAAAGAGTAGATTGGAATAAATTTAGATTACTATACCTGAAAGTGAAGGTGAATGGAGCGTTTTGCCGTTGGATCGCTTTTTGCCACTCTAGACAGCTTTGAACTACAGTTTAAACCGTACCAAAAAGAACAAGGCGTTCTTTTTGTGTAATGCTTGGTTTTCATCACCACAAAATGATCTTCTGGACGTTACTGATGACACAAAAAAATTCAAATTTAGACACCTTTGAAAAACATACATTAATACGTCGAGTGAAAAAATAGATGTTATTTTACATGAAAACGTAATAGTTGATTAAAACAACACACACACACACACACACATATATATATATAAATTAAATTTAAAAATTGATTTATTATCTGATTTTGAATTTGGAAATCTAACAACCATAGTCAAACTCTTATAGAAGGAGAAAGTAAATCACACTTTAAAAAACACAAGGGTTATGAAAGTTTCACTTTCGTCACCTATTTAGGTACATGTACTGCATTGTACATCCTAACCCAGCCTATTACAAATCTTCTTAGAGTGTTACTCTACATAGTGTCGCTGTCTATGTAGAGTTATGTATATAGTGTTTGGCTCTATGTAGAGTATGTAGAGTGTGACTCTACATAGTGTCTGGCTCTATACATGTAGAGTGTCACTCTAAATAGTGTCCAGCTTTATGTAGAGTGTGACTCTAAATATTGTCCGGCTCTATGTAGAGTGTGACTCCCTGATACTGGGAAGCATTAGGCAATTGACTGAGTAAAGCTATCTTTCAATGAGACTTAAGCAGGTATGTTAATTTTAGAGAGGTTATTTTTGCCTCCTTAACCTTTGCAATGTTGTTCGAAAATTTGTCAATCAGTCTGGTGAGTATGCCTAGATAGGCCTCCTTGAAAAATTGACCATTTTTTGTGTGAGTTTCTGATCAGTATGCTGTGCACCGTCAGAAATTATGATGTGGCTAAGTTGTTTTCTGTATAGCCTTCGTAAATCTGTGTAGATCTTTAGATTCTAGATTAGATCTATATCAAGAACGTGCAGAAATTAAAAACCAAAGCTAATTGTTAAAGCTGGAAATCTAGATGTGTACGGTATCTATATTTAGACACAACTTACACTGTAAGATCACAACTGGATCTTGTGGCTGCAATGCAATTTAATCATACTGTTACAACAGAAGATCATACAAGAGCAGAACTGTTTTTGAGATCATATTCCCATCAATTTCTACTTTAGACAGATCCAGATCTTGAAAATGTACAAGATAAGTAATTGGCTCAATGCTCTGCAGTCCACTTTAATATGCTGCAAGCACAAATTGATCGCTAAAGGAGGATTTGTTAAGAAAAGAAATGGTACATATTGGCATTACACAAATATGCAAAATTATGCAAAATTTAGTTCCTCCAAAACTAGTCATTCAGCCGCAAGAGATGACAAGTATCCCTCACTGCCTCTTCAACCCTCTGACACTCTTATCGAGACATGGTTTTACACAGTTGCCCCAAGAGGAAGTCTTCAGCTAAATCTCCCCTTTAATACAGTGGTGAGGCCTTTGAACCCTCAAAGCTGCCCTGACATGGACAAAGCAATAATTGAAATCCACTTTGATAAGAGCTGTGGAGCCAAAATTCCACCCAGTCATCACCTAAGCCAGTTCAGAGATTTGTTCAAACTTGATGTAGAATTTGACCAAGATGCAGCTAAACTGAATGTGGCAGCAACTGTTACATCTGGAATTATTCTCCCTGTAATTTGCATGATGTGGATTCCTCTGCAGTCAGGTTTGTGTTGATGCTCTTTGCATTATTAGTTTGATCTGTTATGATTAAAAACAAAATATTGGTTTTCCTTATCAGTTAAGTCTGTATATGATCGAGGATTTCTGAATAAGTATTTAAACTTTATCCTTGGAGGAGTGCTACAAGAGCAGGGCTTGAATTTTGAACAAGTTTTCAAAGAAATTCTGGAACTTTAATACATGATAATGTACTTACAGTTTACAAAGAAATGTGAAATACAACTGATTTGTTATCGCCTAAATATTGCCTCTGAGATCACAAATCATTGATACCAATGGCTAGACTAGGTCTAATCTTAGATCAGCTTTTGTTTTCGATGCATAAGCCAGATTTTCTCTGTGTAAATCTTGTCTTATAACAATGGATGAGATTGATGATTATAACACATCCAAAATTTATGGTTAGATCTGAACCCTTTTTGTATTTTACATACAGCTGTGCACATATAGATTGTAAATACTAAAAAAAAAACAAAATCAGAATTGAGAAAAATATACAAAAGCAGCATCTTGAAAATGAAGATAGAAGATGTTGTAAGTAAGACCAAGTGTATAACATAGAAAGTGTATACATTTATGTGGTTTTTTTTCAGTTTTGAAATGGGATAAGATAGATGGTAGTAACTGATATAAAGAATTGATTGGAAAATGAACACTGACTACCAGGAGGTGAAGACTTTGATCTACATGCATAAAAATTTCATTGCACTTTTTATTGGCAACTTTTATGGTCAATTTTGCCATTTTCTCTGTCAAATTTCGATACTCGTAATTTCCAAATTTCAGCCTAGTAATAATAGTAGTAGTAGTGGTAGAAGAGGAATGGGCTCTCTGCTCAGCACTAAGCTCATTATTGAAATAACTCAGGTAAGAGAAAATATTTTAAAACTGAATTAAATAAAAGATTAATATGCCAGACATAGACAAAGAAAATGTTTTCCTTATCTTAAGATTTAATGCCGACTAAAAATTTTCATTGTAGAGCCTGAGAAGATAATGGTCTTTGAAAGATTTTTCAAATGTTATAATACTTGAATGTCAGTAAAAATGGGGCACTGCTCTTCACTGTCTTTTAGAATAAAAAAGAAAAGGATAATCATTTGAAAAGTTGGAAACAAACTTTAAATTATTTTATCTATTGAGTGTAAAGAATCATTTTCTTTCATTTTTAGATCTCACTGCAACAGTTCTGTCAAATAAAGATCTCACAGTTGAAAAATTAGAGGGTAATGTGGTGAATCTTTCCACTCAGCGAGGAACCTGCTATTTAAGAAATCTGAAGGTAATATTGCTCATAAAATAAAGATCTCTTTTTCAACGTCACTCGATCCTTGCTCAGACTTACTTATGCTTTTTTGTAGAGCTGTATTTGTGCTTGATTAAGTACAATTCAAGTGCATTCATTGATTCGTGGATGAACCCTAAGTGGTCAAATAATGGACCATATGGCTTCGAATGAAAAACAAATGGGAACATGTTTTGGTTGTGAGTATACATTGTAAAGTGCCGTCAACACAGTTGAAGTAATCATTTTAGTGAGATGGTCACTAAAGTAGCAAAGAAATAGATTATTTCAAAGGAACTAAGCTTTATTCAAGCATTTTAATGAGAAAATAAACATGCATATTTATAATGGAAAAATATGCAGATCCTGATAAGAACTAAAGTTTATGAATTTTTTTTAATGTGCATTGGTTTATTATATAATTTTTCTCACAGTGTGGATCCCTTCATGTTCAATGCAGTGCCGGAGACATAATCAGCAAGCTCACTCTGCTGGGGAATATTGTTTTTCATGCCGGAATGTATGGGGTAAGACAATATTTTCTTCCAAATCCCTAATATTTAAAATCTGAAGGGTTAATATGCACTGACAGGGCAAAGCTTACATTAAGTCAAGAGGCTAAAATACATAATTGACCGAGGGTCAATTATTCGTGGACAAAGTCAAACGACAAAGAGACAAGAGAATAGCCCATTGATCATAAGATGTGACAATGATATAAAAAGCCTCCAAAAAGCAGCTTAATAGCTTTAACAAAGTCATTGGATCAATAGTGATAGTGCACAACATGTCCTTAACATGGTATGATAGCTGACATGTGACACTGTTAAAGAACTAACTTCCAATGCTAACCTTGTGCGGTGGGGAAAGAAAAACACCCTCCATGCTCATTATTGCAAGTTAGCGTACAGAACCCATCCATAGCTTTTGTGAAATAATCCTATTGCAAGGGGGATACCGATAGGGATTCAGTTTTTAGTGATGGGGCGAGCAGACTTTATTTCTGCTTATAGACCGGTCAATCACATGTATGTCTGACTGCCTATCTCTCATAGTCATACACACACACACACACCCTCCCTTACTGTGCAGACCGTGAATGTGGCAAACTTTGGTTGGACTTCAATCCTCTTGTTATTTCCTTGGCTATGTCTAATATTGTTCACGAAAACATGCAAAACCACCGAGGTTTAGGTCTCAATAGCACAGATTGGTATTAGAACAACAACGATAGAAAAAGAGTTTCGCAGCAAAAATAATAATGGCAGCATTTGACTTCCGGTCTTTGCAAACAAATTGATGACATGCTCAGCATGCAGTGTAGGCTATTGTTTCATTCCAACAAGAAACAGTGCCCGAATGCAGAGTGCCACTCATATTACTTTTTCAAAAACATTTATTTGTTTTCAGCGTCAGAAATACGCTTTAGATTTATTTAGCTATTTACTCTATTTTGGCCATAAAGAAAGGGACAGAATGCATTTAATTTTTATGACGTAGGCCACAAAATTTATTCCTAATGTCCGACATCAAGCTAAATGTATTTTAGACTAGTCATGATAATTTTAGAGAAAAATTGTGTCTTTTTTTATTTTGGTGTAACAATTTTATACACAACTACTGTTTTTGGTTTTATAGCAGTATTCTTAAATTTACATTTTGAACATGGAAGTAACAAATCGTAAAAGAAATAAGAAAATGATGAAGAATTTTATGTCGGCCTACTTTTAACAAACTAAAGACAATTTTTTTTCCAGATGAAAACAGAAAATATATGTCTGCATAATTTAAGATCATACAATCAATAAAAGTAGCCTGTCTCTCAAATTCTTGCTCTCAATTGATTTATACTTGTTTTCTACCAAGGGTATTCAAGCGGACAAGCTTCAGGGATCCAATGTTGTGTGTCAGACTGAGATGGGTAATATAGAGGTTAAATCCCTATATGCAGATTCAGCTGTAATAGGAACACTGGGTGGCTGTGTAAAGTTGGGTCAGTGTCATGGAAGGATGCTTTTGCAGGCAAGCCAGTCAGATGTCAAAATTGGTAAGTATTAAGGACACCAGGTTCTATTGTAAGACATTTACATCCTCATTTGCCTCAATCTAATTAAACCTATTGTTTACAGCTGCAAAAACTATCATGACTCAGAGTGTAGCAAACTGTAAACTTTAAAAACTCACAGTTTTATTCTCAATGATAGTTAACTAGACAAAAGCACACATAGAAAAAACAAATTGTGATGATTTTGAAAATTGGGGAGAGAAACAGTTGAAGTAAATTTAAAACTTAATTTTATCCCGTGAATATGTTTTCTTTCTTATTATGTAAGCAAAATATGATATAAATTTTCCCCAGGTTGTATGGAAGGTGATGTAGATATTGGCTTATTCTGTGGCTCTGTGAATCTTCATCTCAGTAGGCATTCAAATTCCAACATAGACGTTGAAGATGGTAAGCAATTGGATAAAAAATTGAACCTCAATTTACTTCATTTGTTATTCAGCTAGCAAGTATTAAAAGAATGAAGTCATTTAAAATGAATTATCAGATATTTAGTAAGGATAGAATATGGGTACAGGAAAATGCAAATTTGGTTTTTAAAAATGTTGAACATCCACAAACTTGTTTTATCAGAGTAAAACCCTCTTGGGTTTACCCTTGGAGATACCCGTCTTGGCCTTATATTAATGGGGGGGACTAAATTATCTTTATATAAGTGATCACAGCTGTATGCATATGTATATGTTTGACAGGTATCACAAAAACAGTTGCCCTTTTTGTCTAGAATTATCAGTTCCAACAATTAAGGGAATCGTACCAAGCAAATACATGACACTCACACACAGTATATAAGTATCAGGTGCCGTGTTCTTTAGCGTATGCAATCATGACCTTCCAGGCATCTTGATCCCTTATAACAACCATTCCAGTTGTCACAAGGTGTTCCAGTTTCTGTCTTCTCATCACATGGCCAAAAAGGTTGCCTGACATTTACGTATTGTATTTATTAGTTATACTGTATCAGCTTTTTATAACAATACTTTATTTGATTCTTTTTTGCAGTCCATTAGGTTCTTAGCATTCTCTGTATGAGCGACATTTTTGTTGCCTTCACTTTCTTTTATAACTGTTTTGACACTGCCCAGGTCTGACATCCATATATATGAGGATGGGTTCAATAGAGCACTCTGGGCCCTTATTTTGGAATGGATGGCAAGTTTCATTCTGTGGAAACTCATTTTTAGCACTATTCATGATGCAATTTCAATGTTGTTGTGTCCATCGCTTGATATAAGAGAACCAAACTATTTGAATTGACCTCTTTCCTTCAGTTTATTCCCGCTGCTGAATATATTGATCTCTGTAATTTCATTGATTCGGCTGAAGACCATTACTTCTGTCTCTTTGCTGCTCAATTCTAACCCGTTCATTCTGTTTCTTCTTCAACAATGTCCAGTAATTGCTGCAAATCTTCTGCATATCAAAAGTTGTTAACTTTATGCCTCCACACTTTAATTGCTGGGTATATAACCTAAGTTTCGCATAATTATTTCACCGTAGAGAGGAAAAAAAACAGTCTGGGTAAAACACACACCCATGTCTAATACCACTTTTTATTTTACTTTTTTTATGAGAACTGATTTCCCCATTAACTCGCATTGCTGCTGTCTGCTCCCAGTACATGTTTTTGATCACCCTTGATGTTTATCATCTATCTTCAATTATTGTGTTAGTGGTATGATTATTTCATCATACTTGAAATTCGCCTGGCGAGAGGAAACTTGGAACACTACTGTGCGCTTTACACTTAAAAAAAAATACATAAATAAAACTCCATTAATCATAAAATGAAGATAAAGACATAATATTTATATTTAAAATTATAATCATGATAACGACAAAAAAAACAACAACAAACAAACAAAAAAAACTGAGGCAAACTGAAAATAATATTAATCGTTATATGATATTTTAACATCAACACTGTCTCTCTCTCTCTCTCTCTCTCTCTCTCTCTCTCTCTCTCTCTCTCTCTCTCTCTCTCTCTCTCTCTCTCTCTCTCTCTCTCTCTCTCTTAATCCGAAACTAACACACACACACTTTCCCTTCTCCCTCTCTCACCCGTCGTCTACCGTTTCACACATGCACAAACGACACCGTCCATTTTAGGCACTCGCAAAGTATATGGAATGGGAAGAGGTTTCAGAGGAACCGAAGGAGAAAAGAACAATATTATAACAAGGGAGGGCCTGCATTTCGTGTACAGCTGACAAAAACAACTTTGATTCCTTATTTCACCTTCATTTTAGCACTTCAGTGTAGACAAAATTTCTTGTCCTGTCGTTATCAGCTAGGGAAAATATGGAATTGCTTCGACCAGTCCTTGACAGTGCAACATATAGCATTCCATGTGAGAACACAGATTTTCTCAAGTCCAAGCCTACTGTCTGAAGAATCTGTCCTTGGGATTTTTTGACTGTCAGAACAAAACATTGCTGAAGAGGAAACTGTTTTCAATAAAATGTGAAGGGCACATGGTGTCAGCAGGCTGCAGAGTAATCCTTGGAATTAGGTATCTTTCTCCAGTTGAAACGGCAATCTCATAAATGTTGGTCACTGCTCTTGTCAGTATGCATCTTGTCCCATTCATCAATCGTTATGGATTCAAGGAGTGCATCAGCATCACTGGCATACCGAATTTGATAAGAAGGACATGTGCTGGAAGTCCAGGAAGGTGAATGGAGGTTAGGAACCCAGGTCGATAATGAACTACCTCTTCTTCACTTGCGGCTGTGTTGATGGACCTGTAGATCACTGGCTCTGTAGGTGCCTTGTGGGGCATTTTAGCATTGATATCTGTCACCGTCTCATTGAGGGGAGCTAATATTGCTCTTTCGATGAGCCATTTTGTCCTGATAATTTTCCTGGAGGCTGGGGAAAATCGACTCTATGAGTTCGTCTACTGATTTCACAGATGTCTTAAAAAGACTAAGGCAAATGACATCAGGCTGTGCTATTACTGGCAGTGAGCCATCTCCAAGTGACAACTGAAAATCAGCAAACTGCCCTGCACCTGAATCACCTGTCACCAGAACACGCATGTTGGTCCTAAGCTTATATACTTTTGCATGTGGTCACAAGGAGGATCTCTTAAGGCATGCATTCACAACGTTAGTCACCACACCATAAAGTTGCAATGTCTCGGATAGACATATCATCATTTCTAAAGTCGCTCAGGGTTCTGTTGCCGGCTTCGAAAACAATTTTTTTGACATAGGGGCTTCATCGACTACAATGGCACTGCAATCTTGAATAAGGCGAACAAGTGTCACTCCTTTCTTGATGTAGCAAACTGGCAGTTCCTATTGGGTGATGTTCAATGGGACTTTGAATATACTGTGGATTTTTCTTCCTCCTGTAAATAGCGTAGCAGCAAGACCACTGCTGACAGTAACAATAGCAATCTTACTCTAACAACAAATGGATCCAAAGTTTTTTCAATGAGGAATGTTTTCCCACATCCACCTGGAGCGTCAAGAAAAATTAAACCACTTTCAGCTCCTAAAGCAACGACACAAAATCATTGTAAATGTGAATCTGATCACAGGTGAGGAGACCTGTGTTTTTAGCTGATATATCTCCCTGGTGAGCAATTTCATAGGCTGTTTCTCTTGTTTATTCCTTACCAATCCTTTCAACCAGTTCTCTATCTGGTGCTGGAAGACCAAGGACTAAATCCTCTAGTGCTGCTAATGAGACTTTCTCGCTGCGATCATCTGATGTGCCAAACCTGTGGATGAAGTCTTTGGAGAGATCGGTCTTGTGATGAAACCACGGTTCCAATGGATTACTTGGGTTGCAGTGGGTGAGAATGATGGCAAGCAAATACGCAATGATGCTGGTGAGGCACTGACTACTGCTTCTTTAAGTGTAAGAAAATTAACACGGTTATCTTCAAGAAGTCCCCTCATTTGGCATGCAGGTTACGCAAAAAGCACATCATTGTACATTTTGAGGTCATGAAAGCTGTTGGCATTGACATAGTGGAGTCGGTAAAACATTCTCCCTATCTTGGGCTAACAGTGTAAACTCTTCCGATGACATTTGCTTCGAACCTCTTCTCCATCTACCTAATGATGCCCACTCCAAACTTTGTATTTCCAAGTACAATGACGGGGAACAGTCGACGTACAACACAGGCATCTCGCGTACACAATTGGAAAAATGCTGTAAGGCTGGTCACTCGTGGTTGTGCTGCTGATCTCGCTGCTGCGGTGTGCTCTGTAAAGTATACACGCTGACCATTTTCCAGATCCATAGCAAGCTGAAAGAGGATGGTGAACGCTCATGCATGGGCATCTTGAAGATTCTACACGCAGCCTCTGTGCTGCCAATGTAGAAGGCATTCACAAAGCTCTTATTTCATCGTCTTCGGCGTTTCCTTAGATCTTAAAAGTGGCTTGATCCAAGCCCCTGTGTACATATCTCAGAACATATTTGATGCTTTTAATGGAGCTGTAGATTTCGACGTTGGTATGACAGTTCAATTGACTGTTGTAGGGAACTACTCATCTGTTGTCAATGGTTCATTTCACTTTGAATAGATCTGAGTACAACAGTCTAACCTCCATCCTCAGGCTTTCTCCTTCTGTACTTGGGAAAGGAGTCAGATCTGTGTCTGATAAGAATGGTTTTGGGCAGGATTTGCTGCACTCCACTTTTTATCCATGGTGCTGAAGTATTGTGTTCTCTGCACGTGCCGTGAATCATTTGGGTGGTAACAATCTGGATCTATGTCCTCGTTGGGTATCACCGCAAAAACAGTTAGTCATAAAGTTATAACGCAATACTGCTTGCTCTATTTAGCTGTAACAGATTGTGGGAAGACCATGCTTCTGGAACTCAATAGAGTACAGTCATGCTTGAACGTTTCCAAAGACACCATTTTTTTCATAGAGTACAGCAGCTTCTGGAGTTTTAATCGAAAAACTCTTACAGTCAAGTCAGAGCGATCGTGAGTTTTCTGTCCCCGATTGAGGTAGGTCCTGGCAATTTTCGATTTGTTGTAAGGTAATGAAAAGGTCTGGACGCCCATAATGCCTAATATATGTCATGGGGTCCTGCTGCCTTTCACACATTATCTGGATCCTCCTGTAAAAGTGGCTGGTAGGATGACTCGCCGGCCAACATTTGCTGGATCACCGTCTTCAGCAATCAATGTAGCTCTTAAGGCCCCATAAGTGTCAGCCCTAAGCGTGCCTTGCTTTCTGTGTAACAAACACAGGCGTTCGGTTACGATCTTTGCATACGCGACGACTATATATTATATTTGAACAACCGTCTGCCGGAATAGAGATAGTTGTCGTTTCGTTGAAAATAGTAGTACTGCAGCTGAGAAATTTTTTTTGTCAGCTTGTCAGTTAAAGTTGTAGAATCCATCCATGGATCCCTCTGGGAAACAGAAGAGCATCATAAGCTGGATGTAGCTCATATATTTTTTTAAGGGAGTCATCACGTAAGTACAGTATGATGTTATGATGTTCCGTTGGCCAACTGGCTCTGTAGGCATCAATATGGCCACCTCATTGGTTTTTGGTACATTAAATCTTCTCTCATGTTCGCAAGAGGACGACGATTTTCATGTATAATAACGTTGAGGTTGTCGGTGAGGTTCCGCCTCACGAATTCCATAACAGTTTTAAGCTCTCTGATGTAAAAATTGCTGTCCATGTGAATATATATCTTGAATTTTGTTCTGTAACAGGTTTAGTGATCTCTTTGACTCTTTTTGTTTAGGGGTATGAAAATATACACAGCCAATCACTCGACTCGTCCATAGATAATAAGTGTGAAGTCTACTAGTAAAAATTGCAAACTGTTTCATCCAACACATTGCTGACCGATGGCTAACTGACAAGAGATTGACTCAATAATCACTGTACGTTGACTCACTGCTCAAAAAAAGTTGGCTAATCGGACACAATTTCGATTCTTATTTACACTAAATCTTATCGAATTATCTAGAAGAGGAATTGCATAATTCATGCGAGAATATTCTTTGTACACGTAATGGTTAATGCGCTATAAAATATCAACCAATCAGAACAAAGGCAAACAAGGAGTGACGAAATCATCATTACGCGCTACAAAGTATCAACCTATCATAACAAAGGTAAACAAGGAGTGACGAAATCATCATTACGCGCTACAAAGTATCAACCTATCATAACAAAGGTAAACAAGGAGTGACGAAATCATCATTACGCGCTACAAAGTATCAACCTATCATAACAAAGGTAAACAAGGAGTGACGAAATCATCATGCTAGGACTAAGTGGAAGATTCCAGAAGAATCTAAACCACACACGTACAAGGATACTTATCTCACAGTGCGAACTGTTTAACAAACAAAACTGAGTTCTTAGGCTACCAGATATACTCTTTATGGTGTTGATCTGGATCTGCTCTCCATAATGAAATAGACTTGCAAAAATTTGGGAGTTTCATTTTGAGCAGGCGTTAGTGAGCCAAATAGGTGACATACTTGACCTTGCACGCAAAAAGTTGGATTGCAGCCAAAAGAGGTCATCTGAAAAGCTTGGTTATATTTTATCAGATTGGAAAGGAAGTGGTCTGATTCAGGAGATGACCGAGGCATAAGTCGCTGAAATCTTGCAGCAGAGGAGACAGTGGTCCAAGATCTACTTTAGCATTGTTGCAACACATGGCTATAGTCTCTCCAGAAAATTGTGTTGCCTGGCATTGTTCACATATGACCGTCAAGTTTCCCACATGGCTTGTAAGATGAAAACCCTTTGGAATGTAGCTTAGTGCAACCGGTAAGATTTTGGTGACAGATGATGCAGCTAGAGGAGAGCCTACAGGAAGTGTGATCATTGGCCTAGGTAGGAATGGTAAATCAGCGCTATTTACTACATTTTCATCAACAGCTTCGGCCACATTAGGCGGTTGCTTTTCCTTCGCATGAAGATTTAACCGCAATCGTTTAGCATTAGGAGTGTTTTCCCCAAGGCCATCAAGGTGAAGTGGTCTACGCTTTCTCAACATAGTCGATACGTGTACAGTGGTAAAAATAGGAAAAAAATAATGGAATTGAACGAATACAAAATTTCAACTCCTTCTCAGTATGAACTATTTATTTCTGCAGCGGATAATGATAATAATAATAATTTTTAAAAAAATGTATACTCATGGCAATTTTTATGGACATAATCAAAAGTCAATACAAACATACATGTCTATTCAAGTTTGTAGACTGATATGAAAAACATGGTTTCTTTCTATTAAACTCTAATAATATTATTATCATCCAGCTCATAATAAATATCCTTGCTAATTTATTGCAATTGAAAGCAATCTAGACCTCTAAAAGTTTGGTACTCATGATGTAATTGAAGGCATGGCACAGTGTCTAGAAATGGTTATTAGGTAGACATAAACCAAGACCAAAGATAGATCTACTTCGCTACTTCACTATTAATCTACTACTTACCGGTACCTTCTTTGTGTCTTGATCTGCACCTCAAGTCGAATGAGAAAGATTTCCTTTGTTACAGAAACATGTTGGAAACTCCATTCTACGAACGGGACCATGATGTCAATTTGCCGGGGCTGAGGTGCGTCTGTGTATTAAATAGGCTTAAAGGTCTTGACATCTATCCTTTTACCAAAGACTACTGTACACAGGACCGCATTCCAAATCCTGCCTTTGCTAGCGGAGGCGAACTGTTTCTCCGGTGTAAAATCTATTTTAAGACCAGATGTAATGCTTAACTACAGCGTAGCAATTCAATGAAATAATACATGGCAGAAAATTATGAATATCTGGGTACATATTTTAATATTTAATATATTTCGAAGATTTACAGCGTTATATAAGTGTCTGACTTTCAATTTACGAATCTAGCCAGCGAAAACTGCATTATTTTTATTCAGACTCTCATTTTTTAATCTGTAAATTGGTTGTTGTTGTTTGAAACCGAAATTGACGTTCTCGTCTGCCGATGTTAACATGTCTTCTATGGATTATTCTCCACCTCTATCGGCTGATTGAATTTCCAACCGAATAAGATAGATCTATTGCATTTGTTTACAAAGTAAATTTTTGCTTATCAATATTTTTTTCATGTTACCACAATGAAAATGAAGTTTGAAACCATCATCTAGATCTTGCTCTAGATCCAGATCTACGATTGAAATATTTATTATGTGAACTCACCGTACTGTTTTCGATTGTTTAGCCAAAATGTCGATTTTTATCATAGTGAGGATGAGGCAAAGTAGTCGAGGTTACATATTCTGGGAAACTATTAAAGCGTTGTTTTTTTTTAATATAAAAATATGCGCCCTAATTTATCTTACAAAATGCCTAATAAATGTGGTATTGTGAACTGCAAGGGGAACTATGACCAGTCCAATAAATGTCGAGTTTATCGATTACCAAAAGATGAGCTGGAGAAGCAGACATGGTTGAACACTCCCTCCTCGAGAAAATTTCACTATAAATACATCGACGTTTTTTATTTGTGAGAATCATCGGCCATTAGATACGCAAATGATTAAGATTCCTGGTGGATCCACAAGACCAGCATCCCCACCAAGCAATTTCTATGTTCCTTTGTCATGCCTACTCACTTCAAAACCAGCACCTCGCCAACGAAAGCTAGAGGATAAGCAGCTTGCCTTTTTCTGGAAGAAAGATAGTATTTCTTCATTTACCGACTTTTTTCCTGACAAAGAGTTACTTAAAAATTATGACCATTGTATTATTTCCCGGAATGATGAGAGATGCTTGATTCTTTTTATGACAAAAGACTACAAGAAGAGCTCTATTTCTATTATTGTTCATAATAAGTCTACATTGTGTTACTCCTTACTCTGTCTTCTTTCAAGAACGGAATGAATGTATCTTTAAGTAAAATATTTAACCCAAACAATGGATTGAGCTCATATTCACAATTTTTTGAAGCAGTTCACTCAGTTGTGAGCTATGAAACTCCTTTGGAAGATACAGTGAATAAAGTGGTAACTTTGTTTCAGCAAGCTAATATTGAAGATTCGTTAGATGTTGCTAAAGTTAAGAAACTAAAATTTAATTATTTATCAAAAGACAGCTTCAGCTTTTGCGTCATAAAGACTTCACTGTTCCACATTATTGCTTTGCTGTTGAGTCTTTTCCAAGTATCTCTTACAATCAACTACATTATTTCCTTGTTCTTCCCAGCAAGCGAAAATTACAGTCAGTTACATCCTCTATTGATATTGATCAAGTTCTTAAAAAGTCATTTCAAAAGGCCAAGAATTTCCAACAGAAACATTGTTTTTTGCTCGTTGATGAAGTTAAGATTCGATCTACTCTTTGTTTTTCTGGTGGCATCCTGAATGGAATGTCAAAAATGATCCAGATTATAAGGCAAGTTCGATGTTGTGTGCAATGGTGAAAGGTTTGCATGGAGGACCTAGTCTTATGATATCTGTGACTCCTGTTCACAAACTCACTGCTGCATTCCAGTTTGATATTATCAAGAAAGCTGCTGCCAAGGTAGAGAATGCAGGTGGTATTGTTGTTGGGTCTATCACAGACAAACATAAAATATAAATCAGCAATACTATAAACTTTTTACACTCAAGGCTGACCATGAAGCAGTTCATCCCTTGAATGATCAGCGCTTTTGGTTCTTTATCTTTGAAATATTCGCTTGCTAAAATATATAAGAAACAACTCGATCACAGAAAAATGTCAGAAGATTTTATTGGATGATGTAAATGTTGCCTCTTTTTCTCATGTGAAAGCCCTTTATGAAGTAGAGAAAGATATTATTTTGAAAACAACCCTTTTGATGTGTGCTTCTATATTTCCGTCTCATCTTCAGCTGCAGAATGTCAAACATGTATTGAATGTATTTAATGAAAGAGTTGTCGCTGCTCACTGTCTTCGACGTGATGTTGAGACTGAATTTATTCAGCAAATACTTGACTGATGGAATAAAGTGAATGTGTCAGAAAAGGGACACGATATGAGAATGAGAGATTTAAACCACTCCGTGCAAGATGATGACTCAGTTTCACTCGAGCAATTTTTAGATTTCTTTTGTGAGGCAAAATCAGGACATGGACCTAACCGTATCCAGTGCCTAACACACGACACAAAGAAAGTTCTTGTGCAAACTACTGCTGGTCTTATTGCTGTTTGCAGTTACTTGTTTTCTGCTGGATTTAAGTATGTTTGTCTGCGAGAGATCCAGAGCAACAGGATTGAGGGAGAGTTCTCTGTATATCGTTAATCGACAGGAGCTAATGCTTTCATGTTGGCTGGTGATGTTTTTACAGCACACAAGAAACGTTTGGCGAGAATTGCTGCATCGCATCTTGAGGTATTAGAAAACAATGATAACTATATTTCCAATCAGCATGAATGTAGTGGGATTGATTTTGAAGATGCAGCTGCAATTGAAAGTTGTGTGTCTGAAGTGACCCTTCCTGGCATAGAGGAGAATGCAGTAGCGTACGTGGCTGGGTGGTTAGAGAAGAAATGATGACGATGAACCTGTTCTATCAAGTGAGGTGAAGGACTTTATTGTTGAAGTTTCTAGAGGTTTCCTGATTGTTCCTCATGTCTGCACCTGAGTTTGTAAGGACTGGTATGCGCTTTGTAACAAAACTGAGGGAGAAAGTATGTCGTCGATAGAGGCTTTTCCACTTTCTTTTTACCACCAGCACCTTCTACGACATTGGTTTGTCGTCAAAAAATCTTCTTCACCTTCTTGCGAATGTTTTGCTTCATGGATTACATAAACTCGAAAAAGACCATGACAAAACTACAACGCTCTACCAGACCTCGATTAAGAAAACTTGGCTTGCTGATTAAAATGTAAAAAAGACTTGGATTTTGATGACGATGAATCTTTTCTCACAAGTGAGGTGAAAGACTTTATTGTTGAAGTTTCTAGAGGTTTCATGACCGTTACTCATTATGCACCTGTGAGTTTGTTACTTTGTATGGACTGGTTTGTGCGTTGTAACAAAAACGAGGGAGAAAGTATACTGTCGACTGAGACTTGTCCACGTTCTTTTTACCATCAGCACCTTCTACGACACTGGCTTATCGCCCAAGAATCTTCTTCGCCATCTTGGGAATGTTTTGCTTCATGGATTACATAAACTCGAAAAAGAACATGATAAAACTACAACGCTCCACCAGACCTCGATTAAGAAAACTTGGCTCGCTCATTAAAATGTAAAAAAGACTTGGAGTTTGATGACGATGAATCTTTTCTCACAAATGAGGTGAAAGGTTTTATTGTTGAAGTTTCTAGAGCTTTCCTGACTGTTCGTCATGTTCCTAAACTCGGAGAAGACCATGACAACCCTCTACGAGATCTCGTTTACAAGGGCTCGGCTTGTGATCATAGAGCACAATCTCAAGCAGGTGAGATATTTTATAAAATTACCTTTCATAATTGTGGAGTCTTATAGGCATAAGGTGAATGAGAGCGATTTTATTCACCAAAGAATTCAAAGCTAACTAGTGTCCATGGGTTTTCAGCTGCACGATTATCGACCTTACTAATACCTTATGTAGCCGAGCCCCATTTTGCTCATTTTGAAATTAATTTGTATTATCACTCAATACTTTTCTAACAGTATATATTATTGTTGGAAAAAAAAAGAAAAAGAAAAATGCTCCTAATTTTATACTACTACTACTACTACTACTACTACTACTACTACTACTACTACTACTAACTACTACTACTACTACTACTACTACTACTGCTGCTGCTGCTGCTGCTGCTGCTGCTGCTATTCTTTTTATGATTTATGATGAACAAATTCTTGCAAACAGGCAGCAAGCTCCTCCCCCTACCCCCCCCCCCCCCCTACACACACACACTTTCTCTCTCTCTCTCTCTCTCTCTCTCTCTCTCTCTCTCTCTCTCTCTCTTTCTTCGTCATGTTTTATACGCTATACATCCACTGCAACTGATTTTTCCCCTCGTTTTTTTTATTATGCGTTTTCTGTTCTTTTCGCCATCTTGATCAAGTAAATTAGTTTAATTAGTAAAAGGTCTATCAGTATCACTGGTTCGCTACAAGTACAACGGCACCTAAAACATCCGTAGGTCTGATTTTTTTTTACCTTGCACTGGGCGAAAAATCTCGCCTCCGTTAGTGGAGTCAAGAGTTCTAGGTGTGCGCGTCCTGTCATAAAGTAGTCCTTGCCTTTTACTGAAATGATCCTTTATATGCTTCCACCAACCCTTCTTTACCTAGACTCTAGATAGCTCGACAATTCTTATTTTAAACACAAAAACGTATTATAAAGATCGCAACTTGAAACGTGTAACGAGTCATCACATTTTTGTAGGCCGCTAATAAAATAAAAAAAAAATATGGAAAACAACTCTAGATCACGCGATTTTACGTTGACATTTTTTAAAATCCCAAAGTTATTTTACGGATTTACAAAACGACATTCTAAAACCCTATTTAAACCTTATTAAGGATGCGAGACAAACCATTGAGTTAGGTAGACATTTTAATTATCGTACAAATCTGTATTCGTTTTTGGTGCTAAACGAACTCAACGTTTGTTTTGATTTTAAAATCCCGTGGCGGTTGGAATAAGTTGGACTCTCGAAACTAGATATCTACGAGTGAGCCTACAGAGGACCGGTGGTCCTGTGTGTCCAAGTAACCACTTAGCCATTATAGGCTATGTGTTGAATTATATGTAAAAGAATTATTTATACTAAAACATTATCATCATCATCGTCGTCATCGTTATCATTATCATCTTTGTTTCTTTTTCTTGTTCTTCTTTGTCTTTTTGTTGTTTTTGTTGTTATTGTTGTTGTTGTTGTTCTTGTTCTTGTTCTTGTCCTTCTTGTTCTTGTTGTTGTTGTTTTTGTTGTTGTTGTTGTTGTTGTTGTTGTTGTTCTTCTTCTTCTTCTTCTTCTTCGTCGTCGTCGTCATCGTCGTCTTCTCCTCCTCCTCCTCCTCCTCCTCCTCCTCCTCCTCCTCCTCCTCTTCTTCTTCTTCTTCGTCGTCGACGTCGTCGTCGTCGTCTTCTCCTCCTCCTCCTCCTCTTCTTCTTCTTCTTCTTCTTCTTCTTCTTCTTCTTCTTCTTCTTCTTCTTCTCCTTCTTCTTCTTTGTAACAGGTTTTGATGGGGGTGATTTGTTAGGCTCTGTTTGTCCAGGGGTATGAAAATATACACAGTCGACCACACAACTCGTACGTAGAAAATAAGTATGAAGTCCGCAAGTAAAAATTGGAAACTGTTTAATTCAACACAAGAACTTGACTCTATAATCACTGTTCACTCTTAAACTCATTGTAGGTAGACTCTTAAATTCACTG
Source organism: Elysia crispata (assembly GCA_033675545.1). Taxonomy (NCBI): domain Eukaryota; kingdom Metazoa; phylum Mollusca; class Gastropoda; family Plakobranchidae; genus Elysia; species Elysia crispata. The sequence goes on along the minus strand of JAWDGP010002817.1, from coordinate 854,809 downwards.
TAGGTCAACTTGATGTTGACTGCCTGAACATAATTTCGACTCTTAATTATACAAAATTTCGTCGAATCATCCAGAAAAGGAATTACATAAATCGGAAGAGAATATGCTTGGTACACGTCATTAGCAATTAGCAACCAATCAAAACAAAGCTAAACAAGGAGTGACGAGATCATTACTATGCTAGAACTAAGTCGGAGATTCCAGAAGAATCTAGGCCATACAAGTGCGGGCTGTGTTCAATAAACAAGACTAAGTCCTTAGGCTTGAAATGTAGACATTATGCAACTAAATAAAACAATGATCTTGTCTATCCGCTACCCAAAAGTCACGCACCAAAAAGGGTGAGGAAATGAATAGATCAACTTATAGCACAATGCATTACACATCCCCCCACTTAAAATAATTTTTCCTAAAAATTCATTCTCACTTTCCTCCAAAGCATTGCGTACTGCTCTCCATTTGATACATGTATCATCCATAACATGGATACATCACAAAACTTTTACTTGATTTAGGTCTACTATAACTACGGCAATACTGGCAATACAAACGATAGAAGTGTTACTTCGAAAAAGGTAAAATACAATATTGCAATAAGTACAGGGATATCAGAAGATGCCTGCCTCATAATAATGTTAACAATACAATCAAAATATACAAGAACTCTGCTAAGAAAATTAGCTCCCACATTGTCTTTGCCTTTAATATGTTCTGCAGAGCCAATACCCAACGCATGATACGAGGGATATCAAATTTAGAAACCTTTAGAAATTCAAGGGGTCGGTGGTCTGTCTGAAGCGTGAACTGCTTACCATAAAGATACAAGGCAAATTTCTTTATGCCCCCAAACAATCTCGAGACATTCTCTCTCCATCACAGAATATCTCTTCTCCCTGTCTAGAAGCTTCCTGCTTGCATAGGCGACAGGAAAAATGTGTCTATCCCTATTCTGTAACAGGGTGGCACCTAACCCTATATCAGATGCGTCTGTTCTCAAAACAATCTTTTTATTAACGTCAGGGAGCATCAGTATGGGTTTGCTAATTACAGCTTTCTTCAATGCGGCGTACGCTCTCTCCTTGGGCTCTTCCACACAACTTTGTTAGGCTGATCTTTACGAGTTAGATCTGACAGAGGGGCAGCAATAGCAGCAAAGTTTGGTATGAATGGTTGATAATAACCAACTTAACCTAAAAAAGATCTAATCTCTTTCTTGGTGGTCGGTCTCGGGGCGTCTTTCACTTTCTCAACATTGCAGTCCTGAAGACCAACTGTCCCCCTTCCAAGGCGGTGTCCGAGGAAGTCGACTCGTGTTGCTCCCAGTTCACACATTGTTGGTCTCGCAACTAGGTTGGCCGCTCTAAGCCGTTTGAAGAGTTCCTCCAAGACTTGCAAGTGTTCCTCCCACGTCTTGGTATGCACCAGCCGATCATCAATGTAGTCTACCACGTTGTCCATTCTCTCCAGAAGTCGTCTTACTGCTCTTGTCATGGTCATGCAGGAGTTAACCATCCCGAACGGCATCCGCAGGAACTCGTAGTGTTAGCCCATCGTCACGAAAGCAGTCTTGTGAACATCTGAGGGCCTCACACGTATCTGGTGATATCCCTTGGTCAAGTCGAGCTTGGAGAAGTACTCGGCTGGCAAAGGAACGGGCTGAGGGTCGGTGACCGTAATCTTGTTGAGACGTCGAAAATCAATACTGATGCGATTACTCCCGTCTTTCTTCACTCTTCCCTAGGTCCTCCATCTGCTGTAATTCTTTCTTTAGTGAAGGCTGCAGGGCGAATGGTACAGGATACGGCATCTGACGTACAGGTACGTCGGAAGTCAGGTCGATCCGGTATCCAGCCAGATTAGCTTCGCCTGGACGATATGAGAATATATCGCTGAACCTCTGGACCATCAACTGCAGCCCCGATTTTGGTCATACGTCAGGGCCTCACCGAACTTGACATCCGAAGCATCTTCCTTCTGTCCCCAAGTACCAATCTCGGGTAGATCTTCGGAGGCTTGTTCATCACCGGTCTAATTGTCTTGATCGTGTCGATTATTTGCCTCGTAATCGTAGTCCTCAACCACGGCCACACACGACGGGACGTTGAGATCATCTCGCGTCTGGCTCGAGACCTCAGGCACTCTTGTATAAGTTTCTTCATGTCTTGAGAGATATTTCTTGAGGAGACTGCATGCATAGTCATTTCCTTTCCGTTGATATCTACTTTGCAATCATTAGGACCCACCGTGTTAATAATATCGTAGGGTCCTTTCCACTGTACCAACAACTTGTTTGTGTCAGTCGGGAGGAGGGCTAACACCTTGTCGCCAGGACTGAAACGCCTAGCCTTGTCGAAATATTTCTTCTGACTCGTTTGAGACGATTCAAACTGCTCTTTAGCTAGTTTTAATGTATCGTGAAGACGCTCTCGTAGGTCCAGCACGTACTAATAGCTTGACTTCACTTCTTGTTCATCAATTTCTTGGGTCCATAATTCCCGTAGTATGTGTAGGGGTCCTCTCACAGTCCTGCTATACATCAGCTCGAACGGGGCAAAATGAGTTGAATCCCGAGGCACTTCTCTGTACGCAAAGAGTAGAGCGTTGATGTATCGGTGCCACTGCTTTGGCTTCTCATTGCACAGCCTCTTCAACATCTTCTTCAACGTGCCGTTGAACTTCTCGGCCAGGCCATTACACATCGAGTGATATGGTGTAGTCGTAGACTGTGTCACACCGAGAATCCTGCATACTTCCTTCATGCAATCTGAGATACTCTATATTCCCTGATCACTAAGGATTTCTTCTGGAACACCGAGGCGACTGTATATATCCACTGTATAGTAGCCTCAGCTACTGTCTCAGTATCGATTCTCTTCAACGGGACTGCTTCTGGATACCTTGTAGCATAGGCTACAACTACAAGCGTCAAAATGTAACGGTGTCCTGCTTCACTCGCTGGTTCTATCGGTCCAATTAGATCCACAGCCACACGTTTGAAAGGGACATCCACCACTGGTATGTTCTCCATTGGGACCTTCTGCACTGTTCCCTTGCTTACCGTCCTCTGACATATATCACACGAGCGGCAGTATCTGGCCAGGTCCTCGTACATGCCAGGCCAGTAGAAGTTACTCATTATATTCTCCCTGGTCTTCTTGATTCAAGGTGACCTCCGATGGTCGTATCATGGGCTAATGACATTACGTACTTCCTCAGACTTTCTGGGAGAACAACTTGTCGTACATTAGCCCCTCCGCGGGTAGCATCATTATAGACTCTGTACACGATCCCGTCTCTTTTCTCGAAGAATGATGTTCTTTCCGCACGATTTTCAGACATAGTCTCGCCCATCCTCTTGATGGCTTCATCGTCTTGCTGGAGTCGGATCAGCTCCTCCCGATCCACCCCAGTGTGCTTCGGTGTATCCGGTACTGTAAGTGGTTTATGCCTGACCTCCTGTATTGCTAGGGCCCTTGTCGTTACAGCACCAACCATGGCTGTCATATCAGGGTCATCTGGGTTCCGAGCACTCGGGACGTTTCCCACAAGAAGATCATATATGACCTCCGATATGCATAACGCCTCCACTTCTCCACACAGATCAGGTGTCTTGACTTGAATCCTGGCTTTTTCCGCCAGCAGTACTGTATTGTCTATACTGACAATTAAACAGCACTTTCCTGTTAGCTGATCATCATCAACTAACCCGCGACGAACCACGACGCCCTGTGTCCCCTAACACGTCTACTGTCGTGTCTTCTACAAGGCCCTTGACGATCGGTAAGTTCAGCTCCCTGACTCACCCCTTATCAGCACAGGCTCCACAGTCTATCATAGCTGGAACTCTCTTCCCACTCGCCAACTGCAGCAACCCGTCTTGGACTTCGGTTCTGACGTCATATCTGGTGTCCGTTTTCCCGCATCCTCTCCTGATGCTGATCCTTGGGTTTCCATAACCCGCATTGCTGCTGATCCTGCTCTCTTGGATGACATAACCTGACTGTTATTAATCCTCAGCTTCGGACAGTCCTTCCTCATTATAATTTTCTTAACTCTGCACTTACATATGTATATTTTTATTTGCAGTTATTGTAAACTAGTGTTATTCATTGCTGAAACATCGACCATTTCCACACTTATTAGTTGATTTAATTTAGCCTGATTCGACTCAGTGCAGTATACAATTCAACCCTTATGATTAACCTGAACGGCCTACAGCCTTATCTAACCGCCTTCCTTAATAATTCCAAAGCAAAGAGCAAATGCATCTTATCTTTTTTTCGCAGTTTAGTCAATAATACCTATAATCTATAATGGATTCCCTGTCGGACAAACTTTTAAATAAAGACCAAAATGAAAGAACAGGACATGAAGGGGAGAAACTTGGTTTCCTACCAAACCCCACTATTCTCGGAGCTTTACAGGCAAATACATCATAATTGAAGCTCTGAGAAAGCAAATAAAGGACTTAAAGTCCAAACAGAAAAAAAGCAAACATGCCTATTACTCCCTAGTAGGAGAGTCAGAAAGTACCGCTTTTGCGAAAGCTATGACGCAGACCATCGGTGGTTGAATCTCTCAGAAAGCAATAAAGGACTTGCAGTCCAAAGAGAAAAAACGCAAACATGTTTATTCCTCCCTTGTAGGAGAGTCATAAAGTACCGCTTTTGCCAAAGCTATGACACAGACCAAGGCTCCGCCAAAGTCATTCCACCCCATCTTTGACACTGAGATGGAAGATGGATCTAGATCTCGAGCGTGGCGATGTAACCTCATTGTCCTCTCCTCGCTCAGCCCGAGACACGACCAACTCTAAATACTTAGGTGCAACAGGCTCGCACCGTCAATTAGAACCTGCCACCTCTGAAGATGAATGGCCGTGCCGGCTACGCGATACTCGCGATAATCCAGGGCCGGCAGAGACATCTGACCCCTTTACTGCGGCGGAGCAGAAGTTTATGGTCGACGAAGAGGAAGGATGAAGATTTATCGTGTAGCCTAGTCACTTTTCTCACGAAAAGGTTTCAAACCCAAACTGATCCTTAGAAACTTAAGGCAAAATTTGACCACTCCAAACGACTGGCCAATTGTCAGATACTGTCTGCTCCCCATACAAACAAGGAAATATGGCGGTCACGTAACAACTCCGGCCAACAGGACTGATGTCTAAATGACCAATGTCCAGAGACAAATATCGAAAGCAACGATAACTTATTTAGCCAAAAGTAATATAAATAAAGAACGTCTTACAAGCCTTACGGATGCCATGATCCTGTTGGGGCATATTCACAAGTCGGTCACAAATCTACGCCGTGACCACTTGCGCTACGTGCTCCCTCCTGGTTTTAAATCGATTTGTGACACAACAACAGAGGCATCCAAAACTCTCCTTTACGGCGAAGACATTAAGCAAAACCTGAAAGACGCGCGAGAGCATAGGCGACTAACTACCTCTCTACAACAAGAATGGAAAGGTAAACGATACTTACCAAGTTGGAGTTTGCTGTATATTCTACTGACCCATTAATATTCATCGAGGTCAATTGAGATAGGCTGGTCACGTCCGTGGAGGCTCACACTTTAAAGTTGTTAACTATTATGATTCTAATGTGGTCTATGATGCTGACATATCATTACAGACAAATACGTACGGGAGGGTGCAATCAAAATAGATAAGGGAGGGCAATTGACCTCGATGAATATTAATGGGTCCGTAGAATATACAGCAAACTCCAACTTGGTAAGTATCGTTTACCTTTCCATTCTACGGATCCACTTAATATTCATGAGGTCACTTGAGACTTCAAAGACATAATAGTTAACACAACTTATACTATCAGGGCAATGTGCCACTGTCCACATCATGTGAAAAAATTTGTTTCACATAATTACGTTGTAATGGGGTCCAGAATCACATGTCGTTGAGATGTTAAGATTGCAGTATAACCTATCAGATACTTATATCAGAAGATATAAGAATGTATTTATATACAAAGTCATCATGATACGATGATAGTAAAATGATGCGTTCATATTGGAGGAAAAAGGAAATGAAAAGTTCAATACTGAAGATCAGAACGTGAACATCATGGTTCATAAGCATTAAATTGCAAACAGATTAATATTCAAGTAGACTGGTATAAATTTATAATCTTCGGCTTACACGTGTGTATTTATACGTGCACAAGCCACCAGTAATCCATCAATCAGTTGAAACATTATGTGTAAAACGTCGTAAAAGCATGAGGTGTGCCAAAGTATTAACCTAGAATATAGTATATCTAGGTACAAAAGAGAGGTGACATAAATGCCAAACTCACAGTTTACATTGACTCTCTTATAAAACATCATGACATAGCATTTATTTAGCCTTGCCGAAATATGCTGGATTAATTGAAAATAAGACGATAGTTGATATGTAAATAAAGAGTTGCAAATGATATGATACCGCGATATATATAAGACATATTGGTCCACAATGCATCGGTTTGGAAACATCATGACGCTGCATGGGAATTAGCAGAATTCGGCTGTAGCAGTATTAAGTCATAAGATATATTGATATAAGCAAAAGGTGGCCTCAATGTGTCGCTTACAGGACATATTGGACCAGAATTTATTGGTGTGGAAACATCATGACGTTGCATGGGAATTAGCAGAATTCGGCTGTAGCAGCATTGAGTCATAAGATATATTGATACAAGCAAAGGGTGGCCTCAATGTGTCGCTTACAGGACATATTGGACCAGAATTTATTGGTGTAGAATCATCATGACGTTGCATGGGAATTAGCAGAATTCGGCTGTAGCAGAATTGAGTCATAAGATATATTGATACAAGCAAAGGGTGGCCTCAATGTGTAGCTTACAGGACATATTGGACCAGAATTTATTGGTGTGGAAACATCATGACGTTGCAAGGGAATTAGCAGAATCTGCTATAGCACTATAAACTCGTAAGATATAATTTTTGATATAACTAAATTTAGCCACAGGACAAAAGTCCAGTAATAGAAGAAGCATGATATTGCATCCGGCTCTTAAAACGTAGAGGTTGCTACCGCTATCAGGTTTCTAGTTATGGCATAGAACTGTTCTGCGTGTGAGGCAGCAGTAGCCAAAGTACAGAGAGGAGAGTTGTATTGATGCCCACTGTATTTGGATTTGACGAGCCTAGTCTATCAGATCGATATATCAGGATGAAAGTAAATTAATGATCTAGAAATTTAGATTCAATGATCTAATCTTTCAAATCAATGTATCATCATCATTCACATCAACTATTAACAATGTCATGGTTTATTGAAGATCATCACTGCTCATAACCGCTGCAGCAAAACAAGCTGAGTCCGCTATCTGAGTCGCGTCATTATGTTATTTCCAACTCCCTGGCTTTGCGGTGAAAAACACTCAAAAGTCTGCGAACACTTCCATCCAATCGAAGGTAAACCATTGGCGGTATCTGAGTTAATCGCAGCCTTTGTGGCCACAGCAGCCCGGCTACTGTGTGCGGAGTACTTGACCGTATCAATGCGTGTCTCTGCCAGAAGCTGTTTGAAGACTGAACCATCTACTAACCGTCTTACGTCGGAGAGATTACACTCACCAAATATTTATCAGACTGATGACAATCCTACTCTTTGGTGATGCTGTGTTTCGAAGATCGTCTATCACAAGAGATGCTCCTTACTTAGTACAGACAAAGAAGTTAAATAAAGTGATGCGATGGTTTGCACCCGTTGCCGAGTTGTGAGGGCAATAAGCACGGTCGATTTGAGACAGAGTCTACGCTAAGGCAAATCGATATCATCACTAGTAGGATTTAATGTAATTCAGAATTACAGAAATATCCAAAAAATAAATGCTTTTATATTTTAGGTATTTTGGGGGGGTGTTGGTGAAACTCACCTTTCATAAATAATTTCAATAGTTGTCTACTTTTTCAGTCAATGTCAACTAAGAGGGACACTGTTGACTAAGCAGAATTGATACCACTATAGCTGTATCTGTTATCTACCATATATTGCAGAAAGTACATCAATAACTTTGCGTCCCCTGATCCTGAGTCCTTTCTGAGATGACAAAGGGCAACTTTTATATTGTTAGTGTGTAGACTTTCCTCAGGCTGGCGTAATGGTGGAACACTTTTTGCTCTACGCCATCCTTGGCTAATCTCTGCCTGAAATGAGACAAGTCATCATGTGTAGTCTATCAGCTATCGGGTGTCTCTCGATGGGCTTCCTGGTGTGAATCAAAGAGAGGAAAGTTAAACATGATAGCTGAGCTGATTAGCATGGTCTGAAGAATGGGATGCCACGGATATGAACAAGAATGTGGCAGTTATAAAACTGGCTGCAAAGGCTTTGCGATCCCATGAGAACTGCTTTGAGTTCTAAAGCATTGCTGTGCAATTTATGGTTTGTGTTGAACCAAAATTACTGACTAGTGTCTGAATTGCCTAGGTGTGCCCCTTATTCCAATGTGCAGGAGTCTGTATTCAAGGAAAAATGAGGGTTAGGCAGGCTCCCTGGTTTTATGGAACTGATTCCCTCAGGGAGTCACCATCACATTTCAGTCTTACATTCTGGTGTGATGCATTGATCAAAATTATAAAACTGATGTTTTAAGGCTTGTATTTTCGACATTGCCATATCCCTGTGAAATAACTGACCCTAAGGAACTGCTGTCAGTGAGCCAATTAATCTTGCCAGTTGACGGTTTAATAGACGTCTTATTGGTGAGGCTCGCCAGTATGTTCTTTTTCGCTTCGCCCAATGATACCATCATGGCTCTAGAGCCTAATACCAACCCCAAGTGGAATAAAGTTTGGCTTGGAATAAGAGAGGATTTGTCTGAAATGTGAATCCGAAAGATTGGATGAGCGATCTAATGTACTGTACGTTCTTTGCATGTATCAAAGGAGGCGCCCTGAAGGTATATATCATCAATGTAAACCGTAAAATGTATGCCTGTAACCTTAAATAATCCAAGACAGGTTTTATGATTTTGATGAAGACCCTTTAAAACTTTGCGATAATGCATGAAAAGTGTAGGTGATTTTGTGAAATTCAAACTTTGTGCTGCATTCATGAATAGGAAGCGTAAAATAAGCATCCTTTAAATCTAAACTGGTCATGTATCAGTTGTTTCGCATCTACTGAAGGACACGTATCAAGAGTTTTCATCTTAAACTGACTAGATAAAACATATTTGTTGGGTTTCTTGACATTAAGATTCATCCTAAACTTCCTATCATCAGGCACTAAAGTGCTCTCCCCCCTTAGAAAAATGAAAAACAGTATGAATAAAGTCTCCAACTTCAGTGCGCATTTCTCAGTGATGACATTCCTTCTAAGTCTATCGTTTTCCCCACAGCCTCAGTTTCAAATACGTTTGATTTTAACTTGATTTTTTTCTCTGGATATGTTTAATGGCGCGCTGCCGGTTCTTGTCTGGCTGGTGTGAAGCCTCTACATATAAGCCAAGGGCACCTGCCAGCAGTTGTTGTGGAAATGGAGAAGTACTACTACTGTCATCTGCTTTCGACCAGGCTTATGTCAGGGCTTTTGCAAAAGAATTTTCTGTACATCCTGCAGGCCCTTATCATGCCCTTTGGCAGCTGAGGATACTTGTTGTAGATTTCAGGGTTTCATTCCAGCACTTATATCCGCTCACAATTGGAGAATATTCTGACATCAACCTCCACCTTTGCTCTCATCTCTTTATCAAGTCGGTGGGCCAGGACTTTCTTGATATTTTCTGCTACATAATGATTGATTTCATTCTGACCCACCTTGAACACACCTGTCAGTGGTCGTAGGACAGAGATGCTATCCGAGATAGCGGATAAGTTAATATGCAGCATTTCTGACTGAGGCACCGACGGGCCCACTTAGGGGCGCGTGTCGTCTGATGCCGGACGATGAGGTATGAGACAGGAATGTTGGGGCTCGACCAGAGGTGCGTTTTGAGGAAAATAAGAATGCATAAGCCCTGGGTCTGTGTCTACAGTCCCTTGGTCACATTCTACATTGGCATCAAATGATTCTATTAATTATTATGTAACATCCTCGTTACAAGGGATAAGTGTTCCCCGATTCTTTGCAGCCCCTGATGCAGCTCCACCATGATGAAGACTCGAAAGGTCAATTCCTTATGACAATAACAATAATAACAACAATAAAACCGAGCAAGTATATAAAGTTTAGAGAATTACATACTGAAGAGAACAGCTGAATTACTCATAGTTCTTTATCCATGCTTCTACCACAACACAAATGTAACGTATTTATTAATTCATCAAACCCCGGACAGACAAAAAGCATTATTGGGACGTGATAACATTGAAAGCATTGAGGCAAGGTCTGTTATTGTTGACGGTCTGCCTCTGTTCGTATAATCTCCATATCTGAAAATTACAACAAAGAATTTTATGTTAGAGAACAATCTTGTAGCCTCTAAACCTTTCTCAATCAACCAAGGTTTTCGCGAAATACATAAATCGCAGCTTTTGCCATGCTCAGTCACTAGATTAAGTGGCACGTTACTCCGAGACAAGTTTTAATGAGCTCTATTGCACCTGTGAAATAAGCAACCAGAATGATTATTCTTTGTCAACAGAGCAATTCAATCTCTTCAAAAGTTTCTTTTAGGCAAGTAGGTTGCATTATTTAGAATTATTCATGTTTCGATTTCATTCGTTCTGAAGCATAAAATATGAGGCATCGAGGAGCAATTTAGCTTTATGATTTTACCAAAGCACATAAGCTTAAGCATTTAAAGGCAATTTATTACATTGCTGATGACATTGCATGTTTCTCACACGCAACAAACATGTAGCCTTCTAATTCAATTTAAACAATGATTGAATTATGAGTTGCTAACTGAAGCAGTTAAGCTGGAGCATTCGGAAACGGTATAAACAACTGATTGAATAGCATGTTATTATCTGAAGCACAGAAGACGTAGCAATCGGAAGTAAATTATACAGCTGATTAAATAGCATGTTTCTTACCGAAGCACATAAGCCGTAGCATACGGACATAATTTACACAACTGACTGAATAACATGGTTTTGTCCGAAGCACATATACATAAGCTGCAGTAATAGATAGTAGGTTAAACCATTGGTTGATTGGACCAGTTCAAACATCTGATTAACATGCATGTTGCAGGTCCAAAGCACATAAATTGTAGCATTCGGAGGAAGTTTTGGTAACTGATTGAATTTTCCGAAGCACATAATCTGTAGCATTCGGGGCAGTTTAGACAACCTGTGCATTTGCTTTCTATCACTCTTTTATGTTCCGAAGCACAGACGATGTAGCATTCGAAAGCAGTCTAGACAACTGATTGAATTGCACATTTAAGCTGTAGCATTCGGGGCAGTTTAGACAACCGATTGAATTGCACATTTTTTTTTCTTCCCGAAGCACATAAGCTGTAGCATTCGGGGCAGTTTAGACAACTGGTACATTTTCTTTTTTTCCCTCTTTTATGTTCCGAAGCACAGAAGATGTAGCATTCGAAAGCAGTCTAAACAACTGATTGAATCGCACATTTAAGCTGTAGCTTTCGGGGCAGTTTAGACAACTGGTGCATTTTCTTTCTTTCACTCTTTTATGTTCCGAAGCACAGAAGATGTAGCATTCGAAAGCAGTCTAGACAACTGATTGAATTGCACATTTTTTCCCGAAGCACATAAGCTGTAGCATTCGGGGCAGTTTAGATAACTGGTGCATTTTCTTTCTTTCACTCTTTTATGTTCCGAAGCTCAGAAGATGTAGCTTTCGAAAGCATTTTTTTTTTTTTTTAATATTCCGAAGCACAGAAGATGTAGCATTCGGAAGCAGTTTAGACAAGTGAGTGAATTGCACATTTTTTCCCGAAGCACATAAGCTGTAGCATACGGGCCAGTTTAGACAACTGGTGCATTTTCTTTCTTTAACTCTTTTATGTTCCGAAGCACAGAAAATGTAGCATTCGAAAGCACCTTTTTTTTTATTTTTTTTCTTTCTTTTTGGACATTCCGAAGCACAGAAGATGTAGCATTCGGAAGCAGTCCAGACAACTGAGTGAATTGCACATTTTTTCCCGAAGCACATAAGCTATAGCATACGGGCTAGTTTAGACAACTGGTGCATTTTAATATTCCGAAGCACCGAAGATGTAGCACTCGGAAGGAGTCTAGACAACTGAGTGAATTGCACTTTTTTTTTTTTAAACTGGTGCATTTTAATCGGTTGTACTAATATGAAATTGTCTCTTGTAGTCATACAGTCAATAAGCATATCAGGTGTTATAAATAAATACATAACATGTATTATAGTTGTTAGGTTTACAAGATTGCATCTCTTAATCAGTTGAAATACTGAGGGGGGAGAGAGAGAAAGAAAGAGAGGTCCAGTTGTGTTGTAAACTTAAATAGGAAAAAAACCAAGGTCAAGTGTCAGCCTATGGGACTTGTATCAGACACTTCTTTCTTCTCTCTCTCTCTCTCTCTCTCTCTCTCTCTCTCTCTCTCTCTCTCTCTCTCTCTCTCTCTCTCTCTCTCTCGTTGCCTGCGTATGTTAGGAACTTCACCCACGCAAGCGGATCCACTAACCTGATCACCTCAAACATGTTGGTATTGAGTTTCCCCTGAGGGACGGTAAAATGCCGCCTCACGTTCAGGTCACCGGCCGGCCGTGACGGGCCTGTCCCAAGCTGACCGTACTGATAACGAATTGACGGGCTGTGTGGAGGTCACTGAAGACAAATGCACACATGTCTTAGTCGCCGCTACAAGGTGTGATACCTGAGCTCTTTCGCTATCGTGAGAAAATAACTGTTAATGGCTTTGCGAGGAAAGGAAGAGAGAAATACCCGACAAGGGTGCCGGTGAAAAAGAAAGAAAGAGCGATAGAAATAATGAAACTCTGTAGACTTTCTGATTTTGGATTCCATATGCACTTAGTTTTGCGACGGGGCAAGTGATTAAACATAAATTTTTGGCACAATGCATAATATCTTGATGATCAAAGCTTAATGAAACGTAAAGAAAAGATCCAAGTGTCCTATTACAAGATTGTCGCCATAGTTAAACTCAAACAAGGTCAAGACCCAAAGACACAGATCATCAGCATTTTAACTGTCATATCCCTAACGTTAGTAATAAACAGAGGAATATGAAATGAACAATTACCGTAATGCAATATGATTGTATACCTAACATGCAAGGATATCTATTGGAGTTAATATTGAACGTCACAAACCAACTGGGGTGATGACATTCAGCCCTGAATATGGGAGATCCAGATCTTGTAGGGTAAAAAGTAAAATGAATTTCTTAAATACTTACATGAGTCACCGTCATGAATAATGAGAAGCAAAAAGAAAAGAAAAGTAAATGCGTTTGAAAATAGCACAAGAACATTCAACCTGAAACAGTTAGAAAGTTTTCGCTAGAATCTAGACCTAGAGCGAAGCAGTGTGAGCTCCTGGTCGGACCAACGCTAAAGTGAGCTTCCACGGACGTGACCAGCCTATCTCAAGTGACCTCATGAATATTAAGTGGGTCCGTAGAATTTCGGTTCAAACGATCAACACCTACCTGTCCTTTTTAGGCCAAGGGGGAGGGGGAGAGCAAACCAGACCACCTCTCGCCCCTTTTCTACGAAATACAGAATGAACAAAAAGTCGCAGGTCAATGCTCTGGTCACGAACATAGAGCGAGAGAATATTATTTTACTCTCTAAACAGCTTAATTTTGAGGGTGGCCAAATTAGACATTGTTTCAGAAAATGGGAAGGAATAATTAGTGATTGTAATATCTCTAAAAAAGTTGAAGGAACTCGTGTAGAACTAATTGCTGAAACAGAGCATAGCTTTAAATTCCCTTAGAGCAAATAACAAGGGTAAATGATGAGATAGCTAAGATAGCTTCGTCTAATGTTATTAGGAGAACGACACCAGAATATGGATAGTTTGTATCAAGCTTTTTTTTGCTAGGGAGAAAAAAGACGGACCCCTTCGGATTATCTTAAGAGTCTAACAATCATGTTCTCTATAAGAAATTTAAGATGGAAACCTTTAACAAGGCATTGACGCTAATCACGCCCAGCTGCTTGATGGCAAGCATAGATATCTAGCACGCTTACTTCAGTGTGCCGATTGTATTTCAAGACCGAAAGTTTTAAGGGTAAATAGGGCGATGATTTGTATCAATTTACCTGTTACCTCAATGGTCTGTCCCAAGCACCAAGAAACTTTACCAAACTTACAAAATCTATCTATGGCACTTTACACATCTGGGCTCATATTATTATATCCACGGGGTTTCTTGACGACTCTTTGTTAGTGGGTAAATCGATTAAATCATGCACTCAGAATCTTATTGATACCGTCACTTTGTTTGACAAATTGGGATTTGTTGTACATCCTGATAAATGAATATTAGAGCCTACGCAGGTAATAATTAATATCGTATCTGGGATTTCAACTATCTTCATTGTCCATGACTATTACATTAACAGAGGACTGAATGAGTAAGATTATTGCATACTGCTTGAATATCCATGACCAACCTAGAGTTACTATACGAGAACTAGCATGCCTCATAGGTCAGCTGATAGCTGCTTTCCCTGGTGTCATGCACGACCCACTGCATTATCGTGCGTTATAACGATACAGAGCCTCAGCTATTAAAGCAGTTAAAGGTAATTGGGATGCCAAAATAATGTTGTGTGAGAACTCTCTACGAGAGATCGAGTGATGGATTCAGAACTTGCCTAAGGCGCATAATGTCATGTTAAGCCACGGTAGCCCCTCTCTGGTTATAACAAGCGATGCTAGTAACTCTGGATGGGATGCATTATGTAATGCAGAAACAACCTGTGGCCACTGAACGGAAAGTGAAAAATCACATTACCACATAAACTGCCTACCACTAATGGCTTCATTTTATGCTTTAAAAGCTTTTGATGATGCAGAATCCAGGAATATAAACTTAGATGGACACAGCAGAAAATCCAGAAGGATATTGCGACGGGCAGAGAAGTCGCCATGTATTGGCCAAATCAGGCATTCTACCCAGTTCTACTGGAGATACTGACAGACAATATAGTCTTACTGCCTGCACGCATCAAACTCCTCCAATTACCATCAGCTCCACATGGGCCCCATCGGCTAAGCAAACACTTGAGGATATTAGTTTGCAAAGTGTCAGGCTGCAATATGCAAACCAAGGCATTTCAGATGAAGCTGTTGACATCATCATGTCATCATGCAGAATTGATACACAGAAAGTGTACGCCACCTATATTAACAAGTGGTGAGAGTTTACAGCTAAGAGGACTCAAGATCCCTCTTCGGCGACTATAGCCACATGTATTATTTCTAACTGAGCTGCACAAACAAGGAGCTTCATATTCATCGCTATGCATCACCAGGTCGGCTCTTTCACGCCTGCTGAGAGTATCAGACAATAAAACATTTGGCAGATTACCCATTGTCAATCGGCTTATAAAAGGCTTCTGTGAGCTTAAAGTAACTTCTATGACTCAAACAGGAAGGACATGTACGTGGAGTGTTGATGACGTTTTGAATACTTTGAAAACTGAGAATTGCTTAATCTTAAGGAGTTTAGGCTAAAACTTATAATGCTTTTAGCTTGACTACTGGACAATGATGTGAAACTTTTATACGTTGGACATATATCATATCAATTTGTCTGACGATAAATGTATAATTTTTGTGGCTAGCCCTCTTAAAAACATTCTCGCAAAAGAGTGCATCAAGCACCCATTGAATTGACCAATCATTCTCTTTGTATAGTCCATCTCCTTCAACTGCATATAAAACGGACGTCTGAACTTAGAAGATAAGAAACTAAATTACATATCAGCTGGCAAACCCCCTACAAACCAGCCAGAAAAGATAAAATAACACATTGGATAAAACTAGTGTTAGAGAGATCAGGTGTAGACTCATCTGTGTATACAGCACATAGCACTCATGCAGCCAGCACTAGTTGCGCAATCAACATTGGAGTATGAATATCTACCATTATCAGTGCAGCTGGTTGGGCCAGTGATAGCACCTTGACGAAGTTTTATACAAAGACACCGAAATCAAGTTTTGGAACTTCTATAAATGACAATTTTATAACCCAAAAATGATGATGATGATGATGATGATGATGATGATGATGATGATGATGATGATGATCATCATCATCATCATCATTATTATTATTATTATTATTATTATTATTATTATTATTATTATTATTATTATTATTATTATTATAGTTATTATTATCATTATTTATCTTTTTTTCCCACTATTTAAAAAAAAAAATCAAATTTTTTTTTATTTTAAGTGCATGTGGATGTCATAAACAAATGAGACTACGCTTTTTGCAAGTTAACGATTTTAAATGACAAAACGATCTAATCTTGTATGAGAAATCATGAAGACATTAAAGTTAAACCTAATTCAATAACTTATTTTGGAAATATTCAATACACAAAATGAATAATCACTGCATACAAGATTTATTAGGTCTAACATTTTAGAAAATTCAAACTTCTTCAATATAGAATGTTTAAGTTTCATTATAATTAGCACATTAAAAAAGTCCATGTCAATAACTGAAATGGAATTGATCATTTTTTTATATATTGTGAAAATTATAAACCTTGCATATAACGAGGTACTCGGGTCTGACAGCATTTCCTCGTTGAAGCCGAAGTCTCGTTGGATAAAATGTAACTTTAAAGTAAAAATAGGGGAGAGAACTTACCTAAGGCTTAACTTTTAATCAGTTACCTCCCTGTATTGCTCAACCAAATGAACGGACCTGGCTAAGTGTTGAGGAAGTGAAGATTTGTTTCGCATATTTTAAAATTATGTATGTCTTCATGAAAACACATTCCTTTTTAAAACACTTCTCTGACTCTTCCTAACCCTTCCCCCCTCTCTCTCTATTTATCTACAATACAATGAATTTCCCTCACACATATACACATACTAGTCTCGCCCTCATTTTAAAAACAAAACAAAAAGCTAACTTGTTTCCTTCTTTGCTGAGATTTTCACTTCTACTCTATGCCTCTCTATTTTTCTTACTGCCTTTGCACATTTGCACATTTGTTAGTCTCTCTCTCTCTCTCTCTCTCTCTCTCTCTCTCTCTCTCTCTCTCTCTCTCTCTCTCTCTCACTCTCATGTAATCAGATCTAAATTGTATTAGCATGCCCCCTTTCTCTCTCCGGACCTTCCCAAATCCTAGATCTAGCCTCATAACTGCACACACTATAACCCCCCTTTTCCTGCCCTTCACTGCCGCTCTACCCTGCGATGCGCACCGTAGCCGACTGGATACACGAATTCCTGAGGGCTGCGTGCGCACCCCAACCCCCTCTCTCTATCTCTTCTTTTTTGCTGCCGCGATGTCTTGCACCTAGCACTAGGTCTGGAGTGCGTGGCTTTGTTTTCTCCATCTCCCTGTCGTACTGGCCCTTCTCTTCTCCTCGATACACCCGCAGCGCGCGCGCGCGCACACACACACACACACACACAGCTTCAGTTGCACATTTTACGGTCTTTGCCTGTGGATCTAATTTCCATTGCCGCCCAGACAAAGAGCCCGACATTGTAGTGTATACGGTAACTTTTAAAGAGGTTTTGTTCTTCAATTGAAGCCCAATACAGCCTTGTTTCTTTAACCCGAGGTTGGTAAAGTGGACACTGGTTGGATCTAAGGTTAATTTATTGAGGCAAAGAAGGAAAAAAAACGGGACTTCGTTATTCCCTCGTTGAGCCCGAGGTCTCGTTGGGTCCGAGCTCGTTGAATTCGAGGTTCACTGTAATTATATCATAAATATCTAACAAGAACGACAACAACAACAACTAAATCAACAACAACAACAACAACAACAACCACAACAACAACAACTACTACTACTACTACTACTACTACTACTACTACTACTACTACTACTACTACTACTACTACTACTACTACTACTACTACTACTACTACTACTACTACTACTACTACTACTACTACTACCACTACAACTATAACTACTACAACGTAAATTATCAATTTTATGGACCCCCAATTTGATTTTTGATTTGTCAATGGTAGCACATAAAATTTCTCATGAACTCAGACATGGCGTGAAACATATTTTTCCGCTCATTCGCTGTTGTCTTCGGCTGAGAGTTCTTGACACACGGCTTATTCTTCTCCCGATGATAGATCTGTGTACTTTGAAAGCATTCCCAAGCGTGAACTGAAAGCTTCAGTTGGTAAAGAAAAGGAGAGCTGTAAGGACCTGGAACAAACATGATAGCTGTATAAATTATAATGTCATTAGCTTCAATATATCGATCGGTATGCACAACTAAAAAAAAAAAAAAATTAATGACACACATACGCACAAATCTTATGATAAAATGCCACTACATTCACTGTCGAAACGCGTATGCACCTACCCACCTCTTTTTCTTTATTCCTTGGTAGAAAAGAGAGCAAGCCATGCCTGATTGAAACTTTGAAAGACATTAACAAGTATAACTGTACATTTTTTTTTTTTATAGTTCATTAACTTATATTAATTTGTAGGAACTTTATGCATCGTAGCTCATGTGAAAAACATTAGGTCGCAATAATTAATGTCTATAATAACCGGACTTTTTTAGTCGCTGGGCCACTTGACCAGAATTTAGACTTAGGTGATAGACAAAATGCTGCCCTAATTGCCTACGGCAAAAAAGGGCAGTAAGTAAGTAAGTAAGATAGACAAAATAAGAGAAAATCGTAGATCTGCTTTTATAATACGGGTATAGCTTCTCTGAAGATCTAGATTTAGATCTAAGAAATAAAAAATAAAAAAGACGATGATAGATCCAAGTACTATACCAAAGACATTGATATTTTGAGCCGTTTTTCATGTTGTAGCCAGACTAGATCTAATTTTTTACTTAGATCTAGACCTCGCTTTGTAAAGGGCCTCTTTACCGTAGATATAAGTTCGATGAGCTTGTTTTTCCAAACATATAGATACAGCTGTATAATCTATTTATTTCCAATGGGATAAATATATACGTTTTTCAGAATCAAAACTTTTAGTTTAATACCTTAACTAGATTGGTAGTAAGTTCAATGCAAATTGGAATTTGTATTCAAGTTTTTAATCCAAATTCAGTTAAAATCTAGTCTGACCTGAATTCGTTGGAGCAGATCGCCTTTACATTTGTTAGCTGCAAAACACAGCTTGTCGCCTCCGTTATCTGGAAAAGTTCTTGACTTCGAAATCTGTACCTTGCATATAATTCATCATCGTTATAGACATCAAAGAAGTTGTTTTTATGCCAAACAATTCAGAGTCGTGTTTCTATCTGTCACCCATAAATTTCGTGGGTAATATCCGCCATTGTTTGGCCTCAAATACACATCTTGGGCCAATCCATCGACCGCCCAAATTTTGGGACGCACATTAAGTGCCCAATAACTTGGGAACATTTCATGCGCAGCTCCCATCGTGAATAAGGGCCCAACTTGGGCAGATGTGCTAAGTTCGGCGGGAACCTGCTGTTGGGACCTTTTCATGCTCACGGCCACTGGTGTCAATTTGCCGAGGCTTTAATGGTCTTGATATGTGACGTGAGGGAGCCAGAATTTTCAGTGTTAAGTCGGTTTGTGAGAATACCAAGCTTTATACATTTTCTGAAACAGCGAATATTTCTGAAGAGAATGGCGTTTACAGCTTCTTAAAATTGTTATTAGAAGCTGAGATATTGTCTTTCAAAGATTCATACTTACGGATAACCACTTTTGAAAAAATGTCCCTTAAAGTTTTGGTTCCTCTTTTGTCATTTAAAAAAAAAACATTTTCACTCTTAAAACGACTTCTGCATACCCATTAACACATGGAATCAAGTGGAATATGGTTGTTCAATAATGTAATGAGTGAGTAATCAATATTTATGTCTATTTCTTACATTTTTGGTGGTTTTGAAGCCTTTAGAAAATCGTCAATATTCGCACAGTAAGCACTGTCTTGAATTTGGCTTTCACTTTCAAGATCGCTAGTATCAGTACCATCAAAGTCAGGTCAGAGGCAGTGGGATCTGTCTCAAAATAATAGCCATGTTTCGCAGACGGAATTACGTACCGTAAGCATGAGTCATAACGTAACTAACACATCGGCTTTCGTTGTTTACATCGGAAGCCGCAAACCGGCGTTAGGCCTGGTCAGTCTGGTCACTGATAAAACCAGTGAATTCTGCTGCTGCTGGTTAGACTGTCTCGGCTCATGTGATTGTTATATTAAAGTAACTATGAGCATGCAGTGGAAACAGCGCGCTTGCACCTGTTCCAGGCTAATACTCAGTACCGGCAGCTTTAAAGCATCGCTGCCAGTCATCATGTACCCCTTACATAACATTAACAGTTACGTTCTCTGTGAGAGGGCTAGCATGTTTGCGAAAAGCGATTATGCTACGTACCGCTGGTTGAGAGGAGTTAATGCAAATGATGTCGGTCAGTCTAAAATATAACGTCGTAGTCTAGCGTTGGGCACGTTACCTTTATCTGCAAAACCTCAGAAATCATGAATATGATCTGCGTAGTTCTGCTCATTGACGCATAAAATTTATTTAATAGAGCAGCAACCCTGCGTCGCTTATGATGAACATTTCTGAGATTTCGCAGGAAAGGCTAACGGGCCCTTAGCTAGACTACGACATTATATTTTATAACTTGTTGATGTCTTTTTATCCTTTCAAGAACAGAATACATTGGAAATTAAATTTGATTCATATAGAAAAATTTAAAAAGTGAAACGAAGTGTCTAGCGGGACTCCAAACGGGGTCTACCTAGCCATTGAGACTAGGGAGACCCCAGAAATTTTCTGCTTTGCGCATGCGTCACTTTGACTTGTTTTCTACTCCTTCTTTCGGACGGAAAATAGCGCAGCCGGTTGTGTCAGTGTCAGATTATTTCGAAGCTTTTGAGACCCTCAAAACTGTTGTCAGCCAGAGAGCAGAACAACTGAACGAAAAGCTGGTCATTGGACATTCATGTCATACAGTGGAGGAAAGAAATAAGGCTCAGAATGAAAGTTTTAAGTTTAAACCGGAGCTGGTCTACACCTGTTACGTTTCGTTGTACACGTTCAACTCAAAAGGGAGAAAAAAAAAGATCGTCGTAAATATCTAATCTATATTATTAGATATCACCTTGATAGAATTTAGATCTGCACATCCAGATTTATCAATGAACCCATTTAATCTAGATTAAATCTGTTCTAGACATGGATCTAAAGATCTAGAATCTAGACTAGTTTTAGAACTTTCTTCTAGAAAAAGATTTCACTCTTACCATTTTTACAAAATCATGAATATTTTTCAATTTTCTTCGATTTCTGCCCAGATATCTAGATCTAGATATCTCGAGATGTAGAGACGTTAAGACCTGAGGATACTAAATATACTCTTATAGACTTTAGTCTAGTTTAAGAAATCACACCCATTTTGTACGGAAGTACGGAACAATCTAGATAGACAAGATCGAGATCTAGACCTAGACCTAAGCATTCAACTACAATATATACGATTTAGTCTAGTCTTGTAAGAAATGACACCCATTTTCGGGAAGTACAGAAAAGGGGTTATAAAATACGGAAACTAAAAAAAAAATTGGTAGGTCTAAATTTAGTTTAGATCTAGAATCTACATTAGATTTAATCTTCATCCGACGGTATTATTATTATATTATACACTAAAAGCGAATGTGAGTGTGGGTCAGTTTTAGCAACAGCCTTGCGTCCTCGTAGATTTAGGAAATTCTTCACGTTTTATTCCAGTTTCAGTTTGCCTTATAAATTCATGGCATTGTTTGGTGACAGCTTACAGTTAGCCCTATTGTCTAGCATGTCTTATCAGCCTTGTTCAGCGCGAGTGTGTGGAACACGTACATAAGATAATGAGGAGAGTTTTTAATTGTATCAAGTCGGAAGAAGCAAACGAAGAGAGAGAGAGAGAGAGAGAGAGAGAGAGAGAGAGAGAGAGAGAGAGAGAGAGAGAGAGAGAGAGAGAGAGAGAGAGAGAGAGAGAGAGAGAGAGAGAGAGAGAGAGAGAGAGAGAGAGAGAGAGAGAGAGAGAGAGAGAGAGAGAGAGAGAGAGAGAGAGAGAGAGAGAGAGAGAGCGCACATGGCTAGCACTCCGCAGACCGGCCCATCTGAATAATGTTACGTAACCTATGAACAGGCCTCCTAGACAGATTACTGGTGTGGATGCATGCAAGACTGGTAATACACTCTGAAGGTCAATCAATCTACATGCTGTATGTAAAGATAGCCGCAGAAGTTTATTGTCACAAACAGTTTTATTGTCACTCTTTGGGCCTAAAAAAAACCCCACAAACAATGAAAATATTTGTTTTTCAAGCAAGGCTGTTTTAGTGGTGTGATATAAGCTGATCATATTTTGAAGTGGGTGCATGAGATTGAGTGTGTGTGTGTGTCTTTTATGTTCATTTAATTTCTTTAGACTTTTTTTTTTTTTTTACAGAGATCGTAATGTATTTCTTCTTAAGATTTCTTTTCTACTCTAGTATTGGTAGTACTTTGAATAGGTTAAAAAAATAAAGCTTCTTTTACTGTATTTTTAACTACATGTATTTATTTTCAGTTCTAATTTTGTGCATAAAAAGGCTAAATCATGTTTAAAAATTTATCATCACATTACGGCATCCCGCCTTCCTTTAGACTTTTTGTTGTTGCAAGTGGTTTATCAATTTATACATAATGATGTAAAAATGCAATTCATTTTTTTTTCGTTCTAAGTATAGATACAGTGCTATTAGGTTTTAACAGTGCTTTGAATAATAGTATAAAAGAGTAAACCTTCCTTTACTGTATAAATTTTTATGTTTTAAATTCTATTTTCACGCATGAAGTGGTTAAATTGTGGTTACAATTAAAAACGTTCACTTCCCTTGCCACACGACATCTTTTTCTCCCTTTTTTTTTTCTTCAAAACTATAGCCTTTTCTCTCCATTTAATTATGACATCTGGTTTCAAAATGGTTTATATGAAAGGTGTCGATTAGGCTTTTTTTTTACACGCAATTGTCCTGTTATGTGTATGCATTTAATATAGATGATATATAAATCAGAGGTAGAATCCCACTTTCCGGAAGACCGGCTTCCTCCCTTCCCATCTCAGGAAGAAGCCAGTCGCTTTCACAATGCAATCTGACGTCCGGGCTAGTCGAACTGCCCTTTGCGCGTCTAGTAATGTCCGGTTACATTACTCGTTTGCCCTCCGTAGAAAAACCCTCACGAGAAGGATCAAAATGCAGCGTCGACACGCGGGGTGTCCTCAGTACTATACAGCGAGTGCCCGAGGCCGTTATCGGAGATAGTTGCTCGTCTAGTGCGAACAAATCTCGTGGTCAAGGGCTTTGTCTCAGCAGATCGCACTAGTCGGACTGCCCTTTGCGCGTCTTAGTTACATTATTCGTTTGCCCTTCGTAGGTAAACCCTCACTGACTTCGCCGCTTCCACGTGCACGGATCGCTCGGCCCAGAGGACCTGGCTTCGGTCCTGACACCCCCAGCCGGGACTTCGGCAGTCCTCCAGTGCTGGGCAATTGAACAGTACGTGATCAACGCCCTCGACTCGGTTTTCACACAGACGGCAAGACGCGGATTGACTCCATCCTCTTTTTGACATGCTGGCTAAGAGCAGTACATGATTTACGCGCATGCGAAATACTTGTTCGGCGTCACCTCGCGGGAGGTGAGCGCAATAATCATCAGCTCGTCGAGCCTCATAAAGCTTAGCCAGCCTTGAGTCATCATTCCCTTCGATCGCCGCTCTCCACCTTTTCGCCGTTTCCCCTCGTAATAGGGACGAGACATGAGCCAGGGTTGCCGGGACTGTGGGTTGAGGCTGTAATCGGCCAGCGTTAGCCAGCTTATCGGCAACCTCATTTCCGTGGATCCCTACGTGAGATGGGATCCAGTGGCAGATGATCCGGACATCTGCCTGTCGGAGCTGTTCCGTTGCACTCAAAATGTCGCCCATACTAGTGGGGTTAAAGCCGCCTAAATTTTGCATCAAGCTACGGCAGTCACAGAGGATTACGACCCCAGAGAGCGGGTCGCCTCGATCATGCCGTTCCTTTAGTATGCGGATGCACGCGTGCAGTGCCGCTCTTTCGCATTCGTAGCTACACGATTTCCGGCCTACCGGGCCGGACGTTCGGGTCGCTTCTTGGGATTTCCATTCTATACTCCATAACCACCATCGGAGGTGCCCTCCATTGCCGAGCCGTCGATGTAGCATCACACGTACTCTGCTGGGTACGAGTCGATGTACCCTAGGGCTGCGGCTTTTTGGACTTGGTTGGGGGGGGGGGGGGGGGGCCAAATACGATTTCTTTCCGTTCAAGCCAATGTCGAGGCGAACCTCCAGAGGGTGGGGGCAAGTTCCGGTGGCCAGCCTGGAGTTTCCAGTGGTGCTCGGTCCGTTGGTAAGTTGAATTTTCGCTCTGCCGCCTCGGCAGACGTCGCATGGCTCCAAAGGATTCTGCCAGGTCTTTGAGCGGGTTTGATTCTCCGAGACGGAGGAATCTCTCCCTGGCCGTCAGTGTCTGTACCTCCCGCCTGGTTTCCAGAGGCTCGCATCCAGTCGCTACTTCTAAGACTGCGATAGGGGTGCTTCTCAGTCCCCCCGTCATCAGCCTCATGGCCGCATTCTGGATTCTATCGAGCTTTCCGAGACTTGTCTTACTCGCGAGGTTGAGGATTGGGTTTGCGTACTCCAGGGCTGATCTTACGAAGGTCACATACAGGGTTTTGAGTGACGATAAAGTTGCACCCCAGTTTGTACCTGGAAGCTTCTTCATCAGCCCTATTCGTTCTCGCACTCTGCCCGCTAACTGCTCCACGTGAGCTGTCAGGTTCAATCGTGAGTCCAGCGCTACGCCCAAGTACCGCGGCAGCGGATCTCGTTGAAGACATTTGTCTTCGATCTTCAATTCCAGGTCTCGTGCTAGCACCTCTCGGCTGTTCGAGTAGATGTTGTAGACAGTTTTTGTCGTATTTATCTGCATACACCATTGGTCGCAGTATCGCTTAAGCGCGTGCAAATCACGGTTGAGGGCCTCAGTTGCCCGGTCAACGTTCTTATCTGACTGCCATGTCGAAATGTCGTCCGCGAACGACAGGCGATTGAAAGTGGGGATGACCTCGCCGAGGTAATTGAGGAAGCACAGAAACAGGGTACAGCTTAGCGCGCTCCCTTGTGGGAGTCCCTCCTTTGACGGCCTTGTCCTCGAGTAGACACCGTTCACTTTCGTGCGGATGTATCTGTTTGAAAGGAAGCCTTTCAGCCAGTTATACATCCTCCCGTTTATCCCATATCTCTGTAGCTTCAAGAGCAACCCCCCTTTCCAGACTCTGTCGTAAGCGTTCTTCAGATCGACGAAGACGGCCACAGTGTGGCGATTGCAATGCCATGCGTTTATGACACTCTGGGTGAAGAGTACAAGCTGATCAACAGTTGATCGATGCCTGCGAAATCCGGCCTGATTCTCATCGAGCAGGCCACTATCTTCCATGTAATGGTATAGTCTACCGTTGACCATCCGCTCCATGGTTTTGCTGATAGTAAGGGAAATCGGCCTGAAACTTGCTAGGTCACTGGCTTTCTTCCCTCTCTTGAGAATTGGTACGACGACCGCCGTCCGCCAGGCGGGCGGTGTCGTCCCGCTGTGCCACGACCGGTTGTACAGTCTCAGAAGGGCATCCTTGGCCTTCGGACCCATGTGAGATAGCATCTCTTGTGTGACGCCGTCTCGGCCCGGGGCCTTACCTTTCTTCGACTTCCGGAGTGCGCCTTCCAGTTCTGCTATCGTGAAGTCGGTGTGAAACGTCCTGTTCACCACCGACCGAATGCTTCTGCCTCCGCTCTCGCTGTAAGAAGAGTTATGTCGTTGACCACTAGTGGTTCGGTCCCACTAGCAGTGCGTTTTCCCTCCAATCTTCGGACGAGCCCCCACGCCGTGCGGCTGCTTGTCCTAAAAGTGAATCCGTTGCATACCTTTTGCCATTCGGTCGCTCTGATGGTTTCTCCTATTCGCTTAGCTCGTCTGCTGTAGGCGTTGTATCGTTTGCGGTTTGTGGCCGTAGGATTTCGGATGAAGTCCTTGCGTGCCGCTTCTTGGATACCGCCCTATTAAATCTTCGGTCCATCCCGGGGTGAATTTCTTTCTCACGCCCCTCGGGATGCTTTTCCTCGCCGCCCTGATGATTTCGTTCACCAGGGCCTCGTTTGCTTTTTCGACAGTCAGAGCGTTCCAGTCTACACTTTCAAGCCTCGTGTCGAGCGCGTGCGCATACGCCCTCCAGTCGGCTTTGTTAAAATTCCAAGTCGGCGCCTCTTTTTCACGCTGTCGGGAGAAGATCCCGATAGTGATAAGTGCGGGAAGATGGTCAGAACCCACGTCTTCGAGCACCTCCCTCGTGACGAGCTCCAGGATATCCGAGGAAATCAATGCTTTATCCGAACGATATAGGCCGCCTTTGGAGTGCAAAAAGGTGGGTTCGGACCTGTCTGTGACTAGACAGGTCAACTTGGTAGAGGTTGTCACATCTATTATTCATTGACCACAGGCGTCGATGTTTTCGTACCCGAACGCCCTGTGGTGCGCGTTTGCGTCCCCCGCTATGATTGTGCGCTTGTAGCGATGCAACGAGGAAGTGGGGCCTATCTCCGCTACCCCTACTCTTCCGAGAGGCGAGACAGGTCTTGGAAGGGGCACACTATAAGGGCGCAAGGGCTGACACCCGAACACCGCCTGCACCAGTGTACCCCTGGGACACCCGCAAGGATGTCTCGACCCGCGGCCAACGCGAGGGATGAATCCCAAGGACCGCAAAACGCCCGGGTGCTAGTCTACAGGCCGCCGCGCCAGCGAGGCCAGAGAGAAAGCAAACGAGAAGAACGCAAGCACGCTAACCAGGCCCCACCGCGATGTTGGCGCGAACACACGGAAACGGGGCCTCGGCCAAGCATATTCCTCCGGGTACGGGCGGACCCGGAGTGAGGCACAGCGAGTCAACGATGTCGCGAGGCGGCGAGGCTAACCCCAAACTGCCAAAGTCCGAAGAAAGCTTCAGAGGGCTAATCCCGCCCAGTCACGGGGCGGGACGAAACGTGTCAGTGGCTGACCTATTGGGTTAAGAGGCCTTTCTTCGAAGGGTTTTACAGGTCAATATCTTACCCTACTCCCCACACAAAATGCAAGTATCTCCGAATGAAATAACGTTGGGTGGCACCCACTATAAGCCAAGGCCTGATTTTTTATGTCTACGAAACCGGAACGTCCCCCGACAACGAACTCGAACAACGACAGGCGCGGACTCTGTCTTTCCATCGAATCGTCAGAGAACCGAGCCGCTCAAAATTTTGCAGCTGAATGTTCAAGGTGGCATGACTTTGCGCCACGCCCAGATGTGTAAACTCCTCCAGGAGAGAGGTATACACGTAATCTTGGCGCAAGAAGTGCTTTTTGGAAGCGGCAAATCCTACTCCCTCCCGGCATACTAGATGTACCACTGCTCATACATGGAAAGAAAGAAAAGGTGCCGAGGTATAGCCACCTTCATCCGAAGGGGGCTGAAGGCAAGCGTAGAGAACATCAAGACCCCAACGGGTACGGACGCCCAGAAGATTGCTCTTTGGTGGGACGGAAAGAGGTTTGATCTAATAAATTGGTATCAACCCCCCAGCGATAAGCGAGTTTCCCTAGATATATAAATCAAAATAGTCTTAAGAGATGCAGCTTGCATTACTGAGTAATAATATTTCATTATGCTAATTTTATTCACAATTCTTAAATTTGTCCATTTTTTTTTTATTTTGACAATTTTTTTCAATTTGTTCTCCCTTATATCAAATCTTACCTCAAGATTTATGACATGGTCTAACAGAACTTGATTCTGTGAAAAAAAACCTGTCAACTTTGTATTTCATTTACACGATTTTATACGAATTTTTGAAAGGTCATACATGTATACGTATGTAAAATGTCATTTTTGAATGTCCCTTGTAAAATTTTGCTAACTTGGCTTGACGCTATTTTCGGATGAGAAAATAAAGCACTTCTGATTGTTTGAGAGATGTGAAGAAAAAAAACTTAGTATGTTTTCATTTTGGTGTTCTTGTATGAATACGTACATGTAGTTACAATACATGGGTAAAATATACTACTAAAAAACAATTTATACTTTTTTTTAAGTGAACGTTAGCGATATGTAGTGGCAAGCCTTGTCGAGCAATATTGTCGCATTTCATGTGGAGTACCGGTATTCATTTTTGGTTTCCCTAGCCTTGCTGTCTAAGAGTAAGAGGGCCCCATCTGGGGTCTCCCTAGCCTTGCTGTCTAAGAGTAAGAGGACCCCATCTGGGATCCCCCTAGCCTTGCTGTCTAGGTGAACCCCATTTGGGGTCTCCCTATCCTCTTCCAAAAAGAAATGAAAGCCACGAGATCATCTCTCAATGGGAACTGGGCTTGTAAAACTTTACAGTTCTACCACCCTTACGCAGAACCACCATTTCTATGACCTTCGGGTTGGAACCAATTAATCTCAAGAGCTCTATGTCTTGGTTTTTTTTTATATTGTTGTTATTGTTTTGAGTGTATACCAATACTTTTATATCAGGAGTATTCTAATCAATACACAGATCAATCACCCACACTAGATTTTGGTGTAGATGGCTTTATTTACATTTCCAATACTTTGGGGCTCTGATTTTTCACATGTGACTACCACTCTCTATTTTCACTATACAACGGTATGTATATTATCACAAAGACTTTAACATAATGGTGTAACCTCAGTCTATTTTGAACTTGTAGCTTCTCAATATGTGCATCGCAACCGCTTGTTATTACTTTTGAATTTCCACTGAAGGTGTTTTTTTTTTAAAGTTCATTTTATTACATCTTATTTTGTTTTTCATAACTTAAGCTTAATTTAAAAAAGGAAAACGGCTTTCTGTAGCCAGGAAAAAACCCACCTCGAACTGATCCTTTTCTTTTGAGTTCGAGCGGCCAATGACAGTGGGTGTCTAGAACCTTCAAGGCTACCCTCTCTCCCCATCTCTAGACTATGACTGATAGCTGTGGACTTGCTGGTAACGGACGCTCGTCTAGCTTGCATTGTAATCGTTAATTAGGGAGTTTGAGCTTGTTATTCACATCTTATCAGTTCTAGATCTACCAGTCTCCCTTTTGATAACCACATACCTTGCTGGGCAGTCACTCCTTTACCGACTGAGCAAATTTTACATTTAAGTTTTTTAACATATGGGGAAGACTACTACAATCAAGGAAAGCAAATTTTACCGTGATAAGTATCGGATAACAGATATCTCCTCCAGAGCCAGATAAGCACATTTTACAAATAAGCCAATTTTACAAAAAGTAATAGATTATATCTTCTCCAGAGCCACCCGTAGAAAAGTTGTAAAATAAAATCTTGAGACATCGGAATTCTTCTTACTCTGTCATAGAGACGTCCTTAAATGAAGGATATTGAGCTAAAAAGTAACCTAAATTTGGGTGCAATCTTTAATTCACCAGCTCTCTCTTCATTTTATCTCCCCACCGAGACCATGACATGGTGCTGATAACCCATTAAAAATACAATGTAGACCTGATGTGGTAAAAAAGTGCTCTCCAAAACAAAGCTGAAACTTTCAACTGCCCCGCCAATATTACACATGAAAAATGTTAAGGTGCCAGATTTCTTTAAAATTTATTGGGTTACCCTGGATTGCTAGGCTTATAGTTATTGTAGATCTGGTCACAATCTGCTCATGAAAAAGAAATTAAGAATGGCAATTTAATAAAACAGCTCAACTTGAATTTTTCTTCGGGAATTGATCTGGTCCATAACTTGGATTTAAAAAAAAACAAAACAAAACAAACAAACAAAACAAAACTAGAGTAGATGTACGAAACATGCTAAAAGAGCAGAAGTATTGTTTACATTCACAACCGCCACTACGGTCTTCTTTAGCTGGAATAGGTCAAATTTCACTTAATTTTTAATTCGTTCATTTTTTGCTCTATTAAAGTAAATTAACGTGCTTCTTATTTATGTTAACAAAATAAAAATTATTTATTTTAAAAGTATCATCCGCTTTGAAAATTGTAAACCGCAGAGGACATTCTCTTAAATGTTATTTGGTTTATCATAACAAACTTGGCTAACAGTTTTTTAATTACAATTAAAACTGAACTCGAACCGTCAAGGGCATATTTTACCCTAAAGTCATAACTTTTGTTTAATATTTATGCACCGCGTGGGACACTGATTTTGGCAGATCAAAATTCAGTAAACTTCATCTCTGTGCATTGAGTGGTTTCGGAGCAGATAGCGGAGAAAGAAATGAAAGTTTCCTTTTATAAATATATATATATATATATATATATATATATATATATATATATATATATATATATATACACACTGTACCTGAAACTTTTAATCTATGGTCGTTTGGACGTACAGTACTGTGCATGTAGTTACACGTACACATCTACTATTATTTTTTTTTTATTAGAAATTATCTTTTATAAATTTGTTGTATATAATTATGCAGGTGACAATAGGCAAACATTGTTCAAAGAAGGCTCCCAGTTTCAGCTCTTTTGACAATAGCGTCCGCCATTGCCTTTTATTTTACCACAGTGACAAGTAGTTATGGGAATAGGCATCGAAGAGGATTGCAGTCGAACCAGAAGATTTTTTTTTTTACATTTTAACCCACTGCATGTATTTCATGGGTAGGATAGAGATGATTCGTCTGCAAATGAAGTGTGGAGACAGCACTACTGTTTATCCGTCGGCATGTTATCAACTAACCTGCGGGTATCTGTTTCTTGTATCCCCTGTCTCGCATTTCGCAAAAGATGCAGTCTTTACCCAGCTTTATACAAGAGGAATAATTGCTGCTATCCCTTTCTATCTTGATACTCTGTAGACGATGTTACAACTAGATCAAAGCTATTCCATGAAAGAAATAAAAGCCTAAGTTGCACTGCTCTCATATGGCTCTGATGCTCTCCAACTATTCCACTGAAAAAATTTTTCTCATCATGCAGTCCGTCTAGTTGCGGGCCCTTTGTTTGGATCTCATAATGTCTAAATTCTGAATGAAACCTTGAAAATGGCTAGATTCACTCACAGGTTTCCCCTTACATGGAAAATGTTTTTTTTTTAATCTCAATATCTGTCAACAAGAAAGAAAATCCACTACTTAAAGTAGACACACTTCAAATTTCAATGCAGTCCAAACCTAATAAGCATTGCCAGAAGAAAGTACTCATATTGAAACCCTTTTGAATGAGTGTTTGTATACTTCTTCTCTTCTTTTTACTTAGGAGACATATGCCTCAGCATTCCCGATGGTGCAAAAACCGATTTGAACCTGGATTGCCTGCAAGTAAATCTTGGCAACAATGTGGCCATGGAATTTGTGGACACAGATTTGCCTAATCACCTAGAAGGTATGTACAAAGTTTATGTGTAGAGACGATCCTATTTCTAAATCTGCCTCAAGGGGATGATTTGACATAGAATTATATGATATGAATGTTGTGTAAAATAAAAAATGCAAATTTAAAAAAATTGAGGAAATCTTAGGGGGATACATGTATTTATTTCTCTCAGATTACATTTTTTTTAAAACCCTATCCGTACATCAATAGTGATTTTGTTGCCCCATGGGTCTTTTCTATTTATTTAATAATATTTATAATGGGAATTTTGTTCTGAAATTTTCATTACTCGAAAAAAATTCATTTTGGCAATTTATCATGCATTATTTATAGCAAAAAGTGAAACTTTACTGACCATTGGTCATTTCTGAACCCCTTCAATTTCAAGCCATGGAAGTTATGCCAAAGAGATTAAAACAAACAAACAAAAAAAAAAATAACCCCCCCCCCCCCCCCCTGACACTCCTCATATCGGTTTATAAGGTATCGACTTGTAAACCCATTTCCTGTTTCGCTCACTAAAAGAGAAAAGTAATGGGATCTTTCAGTTTCAAGCAGGCATTCGTTCAAAAAAGGTAAGAATTGTTGATCAAAAATGATGAAAATTCATTAGCTGACCCTTTTTTAAAATTATTTCCAAGATTAACAAGTGCTATGATTTGTATAAAAGCTCTTATCTTAAGAACTCCTAAGTGCAGGTTAGATCTAGTGTATATTCTGGACCGGCATGGGCCATTTTTTTTCTTATTTCAACCGGGCGATCTATGTGTCTTGTGGTTACATAATCGAGTTCATAATTGTTGGGCCTATATCTTGGTTACATGGATTCAGCTCGATACCATGAAACAACAGGCCTACTGTCTTTGTTCCTTATTTTTTTAAATTATTAGAATAACGTTTTGATTATACGCTTTTAGAGTTAGGACTAATGGCTTCCAGCATATAATTATTTCAAAGAAATGATAAACATGTTCGAAGCATGGCACTTGTGATTTAAACCGATTATCCCGCACTTGGTAGCATTGTATGACATTACAATCTCTGGTTTCCTTTCCTCTGTTTGAAAACTCATCATGGTGCATACTGCTCAAGACAACTGTGTGCTTCTTTTTTAAGATTTGTTCGCCACGATTGTTTTTTTTTTTTAGGAAAGCCTAAAATAGCATCTTTCCTCTGCAGTACCGGTACTTAACTTGTCTCTTCTGGATCTCCTGTGGTAAAAAACATGTCTTTTTCCTTACTGTTTTGATCAACGTCATGTTGTCTAGGAGATGTGCGCTGAGTGTTATATCCGTGAAAAAGTTGTCAACAGTTGGGTTACTACCACTACCAAAGTAAGGCTCTAAAACAGCTATGCCAGTGTTCCTTTCAATATTTGTATCCCTGGTTCTCCCGATTTTTTCATGCATCCACAACATTTTCTCCCATATTTGATGAATTTGTTTTGGAGATACTGTAAAAAATGCACAACATCCTCTTGCGGTATGTAAGACGTAAAATGTCTAGATCTACGTAATGTAGGCGTTAGCCTTGTAGATACAAAGACAACGTGGGAATATGTTTCTTTATGAAACACAGGAAAGGAAACACGGCTTAAGTCGAGGAGCAATCGTGTGCCTTTTAGCTATAGAAAGGAATTGAATGGTTAATCTAATAGCTGTTAAGCCGGTCCTAGCGTAGCTCAGCAGCATCTGGCCCAGCTCGCACTGGACATCCTTGGCGTGTTTTTCGACACTGTTGAATAGGCCGTCTGACAAGTCTGTGAGCAGGCTGGACCTGCAGACCGATGCTGCGCAGGAACACAGAATTTAGCGTGTTCGTTTAAACCGTGCGAGCTAGGCCAGATGCTACAGAGCTACGCTGGGACCGGCTTTAGAGAACTGGAAGTATGATCCATACGATACATACCCTGAGAAGAACGATTCCAACTAAGGGCAACGTGTTTTTAACTCGGTAGAAGTGGGATGATTTTGTAACCCCCGGTGTACGGATAGGATAATCATAGTTTATTGGGAATGCAACTGTGGGGTACTTTTGTTACCCTTGACGTATGTGAAGTATATATATATATATATATATATATATATATATATATATCACTTTTTTTAACTATTTAAAATATGGGGGCACAAAAATACGCTGATTCACAGAAACGATGTGCGGATAGGGTTAAGGTACTTCATTTTTTCTGTTACTTCCAAAAATAGAGAGGGTATCCTTCTGTCAGAAATTTGACAAACTCTGAGGATTAAATAATTGATCTTTTCTTATCATTTTTTTAACCTAGTTAAAAATTCAGTTTAATTCTTCCTCAATGTTATGGAGCCGAAATATCAGGTGTTTAGACGTTAAAGAAAAAAGTGGAATTAGCTATAAGTATCGGATTTGTAGAATACAAGATGCTTGATAAGAACGAACGAGCTCAAGAGCTCGATGAAACAAAAATTTCATTATCTATGTTATAAAATGCAACTTTGATTTCTTTGTTCCCTATCTCTCCTAAACCACTCAATGTACAGTGATGAAGTTTACTGATTTATGATCTGACAAGTTCAGTATGTGTCGCGGTGATTAAAAAAAAATGTTAAAAACTTATGGATATAGACTTAAAAATACCTTTGAAAGTTCTTTATATTTTTGTTGTAATTAGTTCCTCAATTTTATTTGCCAAATTCGCTGTAAGAAACCAAATAACATATAAAATACAATGGTTTTTTTGTGTATTTAGATAACTCTTTGATAAATCTATCATTATTTTTATAAACATAAATGTGTTGTAAAAACATGTTTTTATTTTCAAAGGAGTGAAAAACTAGATCTAAAAGAAAATTAAATTTAAACGAAATTTGGCTTCTTGCAGGATGAGATTTGCAAAAGCGTCATTGGTATTATTCGGTACTTCAGCGCGTCCAGCCTCTCATTCTTTCAATGACTAGACTCTGTAAGAGAATGTTTCCAAAGCTCTGAGATTTTATATTTATTGATTGAAACTGCAAGATCTCATCAATTGTTTTTTTGTTAAAACCCAATCGCTATCTAGATCTAGAAAGATCTACACATTGAATTTTCTTATGTCTAGATTAGATTACATATATTTCTTCCATATTTCAATCAGTAAAGGAAAGTACCTAAGGTTAGTGGGAGAGTAGATAAATCATAGGATCTGGATTTAAAGATATAATCTAGATGTAGATCTAAATCGCTTTAATATGAGGACTTTTAAACAAACCTTAAGATCTAGATGTAGAGATGGATCTAAGCGTAGTCAGGATCTAGATCTGGATCGAACCATGTAGAGGTAGGCGTATAAAAATATAGGATCTAGATTTAAACATAGAATAAAAATCAAGGTGGCTTTTAGAACCCTGTCTGAAGTGTAGTCAAAATCTAGATCTAGAATCTAAACAATCTACAATCAAATTTGGATTTAAATTAGTCCTCAGTCAAAATATAGATCTAAATGCTAAGATCCTGCATCATTATTTTTCACACTCCATTGCAACGTTTAGAAAAGCAAAATTTTGATCGCTATCGCAAGGTTTCGAAAAGCAATCCATATTTTTGGATGCGTTAGGTTTTTATTACTCCTTTCGTTAAATTTGTGAAAATCTAGATTTAGGCTACTTGATTGTGAAAGTTTGTTGTTTTTTGTATATTTAAATTAGTCGTTAGTCAAAATAGAGATCTAAATTCTCTAGATCTTGATAAAACTAAGGTCCTTTATCATTTTCACACTTCATCGCAACATTTCGAAAAGCAAAATTTTGATTGAGATCGCAACGTTTCGAGAAGCAAAATTTTGATTGCGATTATTAGATCTAGGGTGGTATGCACAACGTTGTAGTAAATTTAAGCGCCCGACTAGATCGTCCTAGTTGCGTCATGGCACTAGTACGGTATGCACAAGTTATACCAAATTAGACAGGCTGAAGGGGTCGTCTACATTCTTTACTTCGAGACTAAATTAGTAAACAATCCGATGAATCCGTTGATTCTGAATAACAATGGCGGCCACTGAAAGATATCAGCGACGGGCTCTTAGACGAGAACGATTTTTTCGTGATCAACTAAACCCACTAGAGCAAATTTAACGACTCAGAATTGCTGCAGAAATATCGTTTTCCAAGCCGGGCGATTTTGCAGCTCACAGATATTTTACAAGACTTCATTGCCCACCCAAGTGGCAGACCGGGTGCCGTACCACTGTTATAAGTGTGCTTGACACTGAGATACCTTGCAAGCGGCTCCTTCCAAGATGCCGTTGGTGAGCATCTAGGGCTCCACCAAGCGACAGGTACGAAAACTAACTAAATTTTATACATAGATTTACTTTTCTGACTGGAACTTTGACTATATTGATCATTCTTTTTTAAATAATGTGGCCAAGTCGGGCAAATATCCAGTCCTCAAAGAATGGAATAGAATGGAAAAACTTAGATCTAAATAGACTTTTAGAAGAATATGAGAAATCCAGCGCACTTGATGTATAAACTATGGTAAAACTTTGGATGCAGTTAATTTGAAGTCATCAAATTATTGATCAGATAATTTATATCTATGTTACACAATTAGTTGGAAGATAAGCTTATAGTTTCAATAAATTTAAAGTATGATGTCAGAACAATAATCTACCTTAGTTTCTTGTTGCCACATTTTAACACGTTTTGGATATCTACAGTCCTGTCTTTTCATCTAAATCATTCATGTTAACATTAAGTAAGTGCATATGTCCAAAAGGATATGATTTGCATTTCCTATCAATATTTTTTCCATTAATCTTCTCTTTTTCAGTTAGCAGTTGCTTTCACAGGGTATTAAATGCCCTTGTAGAATTAGGGCCCAAATTTATCAGGAAGCCTAATCAAGAGGAAGCACAGTTGTAGAGAAGATTCTTCCGGTATGGTAACATCATTAACAATACGCCATTAATTTGTTTGTTTGTTTGTTTTTTAGCTAATGAACATAGATTTTAACATGCATTAAGTTTTTTTTTACTCTCAATGGAAAAAAAATATTAGTGTTAAGCGAATGGCGAAAAGTTTAATTTTTTAAAGACAGCAAATTCACTATACCTTAGTGTCACCTAAATAATCTGTGTGTAACGTGAGAATGACTGCAGAATCGATTCCTTTTTTATTATTTTTTTTATAACTCAGATCTATTACTTCTTGACGATTGATGAATGTTGAAACGGTTTTTTTTTTTTAGTTACCATTAGGCTAGCATGATATGCTGTACCCATTGCAACGTAAAGTCTCAGGCGTTGCACCTGTGTTATCAGTAACATGTAGTTTCTTTTTGTATTTTTGTTACAGTAAATGTTTTGTAAAACTAGAATTCCATTATATGTTTTCTCTTTAGAAATATATATTATTATAGCAGCATAAGCAGAAAATAATGTACAAATATCGTAGGGAAAAGCAGTATTTTTATGCGTCTATTTCAAGAAAAAAATCATGGCTTTTTAAAAAAGACTTTGAACATCTGGTATCATTTTTTATTAGATCCAGATCGTCTCAATCTTACACCAACAGAATTGAGTAATATGCAGACAGTGAGATATTTTCGATGAGACAAAAATTGCAAAAGACATAAATACGAACTTTTGTTTCACTTTCAATTAATTGAACTTCAGCTTCGAAAGGGTGTCACAATATCACACCGTTGCAGCCCATACGTGCAAATCACATTTGACAATGTAACTTTCCAAAGTTCAAGAGTAGACCAGGTACTACTGTCTGAGATATTAAAAGGACATCTGACAACACGCACTAGGATGCACTTGACAACAAGATTTGTTACATGAATAAGGAAATATATAAATATTTA
This sequence comes from Elysia crispata, assembly GCA_033675545.1. Taxonomy (NCBI): domain Eukaryota; kingdom Metazoa; phylum Mollusca; class Gastropoda; family Plakobranchidae; genus Elysia; species Elysia crispata. The sequence goes on along the minus strand of JAWDGP010002817.1, from coordinate 817,410 downwards.
TTTATTATTGATATTGGTAGGTTTTTGTGTGCCAGAGCGAGGCGTGTAATGTTTGCTTTGGAAAGTAAGTTACAACCACAATATAGGAAGAATACAATGAACAATAAAGCTTGTAAATCTTTACAATAATCATAAAAAAGTAACATATGATGACTTTAACATTAAGAGGAGTTACAACTAATCTGTGGAAGTTGTTACAATCATATAACAATAACTGATTACTTAAATAAAATAATAAAGATTATAAAGAAGACAGAAATTAGAAAGGATAGTTCTAAAAGATGGGCGCCCTTACCTTACTATTTAGAGAGAAGGGCAGAAAGCGAGATGAAAATCCATATGGTTCTGTACAGTCTTGAACGTATATTATTAATGTCCTCTTGAACAATTATTAATTAAATTGTTCTTGATTGACTTTGGTTGCAATGTTCTTATTCCTAGGATGAGGCTTCAGACTCAGGTTTCAGCATCAGCTACAGTTTAATCCAGAAAGTTGAGTTTCAGAAAATGCACAGGTCAGAGTGTCCAGCGGGTTTTATACTTAATTGTTTAATGGTATCGAGCTGATCCACCAGTGCAGTGTGGTTTATAAAATCTGTTTCATAAATTACGTTCTTGCGATTGCTTTACACTTTATTTAAATGTTCTGAGAACAGTCTTTCTCTCATAATATAACAGCAATCTTCTTGAAACTTTGCTCCAACGGCAATGATGACCAGGAACTAGGTCCGCGTACCAGTCAAGGTCACTTTGTTAAACTTTTTGTTTTGCCCTTCAGGGCTTAGGTCCTGCGCCGACCGGCTCTATTCAAATAATTCAGAGCCACAAATAGGAGTCGGACTTCACCCATAATCCGCAATGGGAAACGTCACGATTCAAAACGAAATTAATGATGAAGGGAAGAGAGCACAAGCAAAGTGCGACTTGTCTCCTTCACTGCTTCAACTCGGACTGAAGAATTGTTTAAGAACACTATTATAAGACGCTTACTCTTCCCAAACACGTGTTGGCCATTTCTCCACATTGTCGGTGTCAGACAAAGGTTTGATAATTGTCTATATCAGATAACCCTGGGAGATGGGAATCTTCCCTTCTATGACATCCATATGAGGATTCTTGACGCCTCTATAAATTCTATCGCAGACTTAACTGCTGATTAACTCCAAAAATCGACATGCCTGAGAGAAGCTCCAGATATAGCACCACTGAGACTTTACCCCATCATGCAGCATCTCCACGGCGACTTCATATAACGTTATACATTTAATCTGTCTACCGGTTTAGTTTTGTGGCTAGGATGCTATGATTTATGATCCTCGAACAAACACTAGAGAGACATCTTGTTATACCCACAAGGAGTGTACCGCGTGATTCTATACAAGTGAAATTACAGTAGCGCTTTGTGACAACATCCCCCCCTTTAAGAATGAACTTCCCTGAAGTTCATCCTCTACCAAAAGAACAAAACGCTACGTCTAATCCTGTCGGGACAAGAAATCCCGACCTTGATTCTCGGTTCCCTTAACTGACCTCAAATTGAACCTGTATAGGACAAGCAGTAGTGTCCACCTCATGAGCCTTCCATTCTCAGACTTGGCTCGATTCAAATCTAATAATGGAGGATGGTCAGTTTCCACAATAAATTCCCTTCCAATGAGATAAGTACTTATATTCTTGATAGCCCAAATCAGGGTCAAGCATTCCTTTTCCACAACACTATAATTCTGCTCTCGCGGCAACAGTTTTCGGCTCAGATAAATAACAGGACGCCTCTCGCATACATGGTCCTGCATCAATATAGCTCCAAGACCGGTGTCTGAGGCATCAACTGCCACAAGAAATTGTTTCTCAAAATCAGGTAACGGTAAAAGTGGTTCCATAGTAAGGATAGACATCAGCTTATCGAAAGCTCGTTGTTGGGATTCATCTCATGCAATGGGGTTAGGCATATTCTTCCTGGTTAGATCAGTTGAAGGACTCGTGATTGCAAGCAAAGTTTGGAACGTATCTTCTGTAAAACGAAGCTAGGCCTCTGAAACTTCTCAACTGCGTCTTGTTTTGAGGTGGCTTTGCTTTCTTGATTGCTTTGACTTTGTCCATCATAGGTGAAAGAACACCGCTTCCAATTTTATGTCCCAGAAATTCAACATGTTTGTTAAGCCAGGGTACACTTGGATGGTTTCGCTGTTAAGCCAGCTTCGCTTAATTTTGTAAAAATGGTCTGTAGGCTAATCAGATTGTCTTCCGACGTGGTGTTATGGATAACGATATCATCAATATAGTTCTTCACATTCGGGACGCACTTCAATTCAACACCTTCCTCATCAGTCTGGAGAATGCAGCAGGGGCGCACTGCAGCCCGAATGGCATTACCCTAAACTGCATCAATCCTTGATCTGTAGGAAATGCTGTGATGGGTTTAGAGTTATCTGATAGCGGCATTTGCCAACATCCTTTAGCATCTATTTTAGAAACGAATTGGCATTCCGCACCAATTTTTTGGAATTATTTGTCCTATCGAGGCATCGGTTCCGCATCAAATACAGATATGTTTTTTATTTGGCGAAAATCAACGCAGTATCGATTTGTCCCATCCTTTTTCTTCACAATGATTGGAGGAGAACTGTGAGGACTGTCAGAGGGCTCGATTATCCCCGCCTTTAGCGTAGCTTGAACCTCCGTATCGGTTTGAAGCGCCTGTGGTGTCGGGTATGGCTTTCTTCGAACCGATGTAGATGAAGTCAAATTGATATCATAAATGTACGCTGAGATTCTTCCCGGGACATCTGAGACACATCTGCAAATTCTGCCAACAAAGATGTTAGCTCTTTGCGTTGATTATGCTTGAGGTCTTGATCTATGTGCAGATCCTCATATGACTCCGTGTGTTTGAGATTTAACGTATTTATCTTAAGTCCTTTGTGCTGAAGTTCTGTTGAGTCATCTTCTTCATCAATCAGTGCGGCCACCGCACACTGTAATGCAACTACTTTTTTTTAGTGCACATTAGTGGACTCCCGGTTTCAATAATTTCTTAGCATATTTGCGTGATACGTTCGATAGGCTCTGCCACTTCCACTTTTTTTGTTGTTTTCTCCAACTTTCTCAATAACCACAAACGGCCCTTTCCACTTCAATTGCAGTTTATTAGATTTTATAGGTAAGAGAAGGAGCACTTTGTCTCCCTCCTCAAATCGTCTAACCTTTGACTTTCGGTCGAAATACTTTTTATATATCTTTGAGACGATCTTCAGGTTTTCGTGGGCGACGTCAATAACTCTCTCCATCTTTTCTATTAAGTCCACCACATATTGGTCAGTTGTTTTGACTTCTTCGACAGCCATTCTAGGAAGATAGTCATAGGGCCCCTCACTGGGCGTGCATATAATAATTCATAGGAAGAAAACCCAAGGGATTCCTGAGGCACCTCTCTGTAAGCAAATAGTGCTGCGTTTAGGTATTTATCCCAGCCTTTTGGTCTATCTGCTGCTAAACGTTTCAACATCTTTTTTAAGATGGAGTTGAATTTCTCTACTAGTCCATTACACTGTGGATGATAAGTTGTTGTCATCAATTGTTAAGAAGGCGACATACCTCGACCATGAGCTCAGAGGTAAGTTGGGTCCTCCTATCACTCAACATTTTGTTTGGAACTTCTGTACGACTGGATATGTATACTAAGGCTGCGGCGACTCTCTCGATGTCAATAGACTTTAGAGCAACTGCTTCTGGGTATCTTGTACAGTAATCTATCACTGTCAGTATATATCTATTCCCTCTGTTGGATACTGGAAGAATTGACCCCCACTATGTCCACTGCAATACGGCTGAAAGGCTCGTCGGTACTGTTGACAGTGGTACTCTTCCTGTTTGTCCTTTGGGTGCGCTTCTTTGGCACTGATCACAAGATCTGCTGAAATGGCCTACATCTTCCCAAATACATGGCCAATAAAAATCTTTGAGCATTCTCTCTGTGGTCTTCTTGGCAGCAAGGTGACCCGACATGATACAATCGTGAGCCAGTTGCATCACTGTTGTCCTTAACTCAGTTAGTACATCCACTTGTCTGAAAACGTCCCCAAAATTAATAGTTGGGAATTGAAAGAATCGAACCAAAACACCCTTTTTATAACCATACCAACTGTTGTTACGCTTCCCTGTATGCTTAACCTCCCCCGTCTAAGCTTTTTTCCAACAAATTACCAGCGAAGGATTCCTTGCTTCTTCCTCAGCTCCTCCACTGTAATTTCTGTGTCAGCCAAGGATGGTGTCAACAACTTCTTAATGCCTTTCTGGGCTGAGCTTCGCGTTTCCACCGCCAATGCACCTGATTACTGGATAATTCCAAGGCATTTCGCTCCAGCAATATTGCCTAAAATTACATCATAGAGAGGAGATCCCATTTTCACAATCTCTGTTTCTCCTGTAAACAATGGGCACTCTACTTTGGCGACCGTCACTGGTGCCTTAATCGTTGTACCATCAGCAAGGTTGATTGGTACTAACTTTTTTCTTTCAGCTTGATTCGATGCCAGTCCTTTCCTAATTACACAACTGCATCCACTCTCTCTGAGGACTTACCTCCTTTCCATCGATGAACCCTACTGCAGTGGGCATCTTTTTTGTGGAAATCACGTGACCGGTGCATGCTGCTGCAATTACAGTCTTCTTACATGGGCAGTAGCCTGTGGCAACAATTGATTCAGAGTTACTACACTTAACCACACTGCACTTCTGCTTATTTTCCCATAGCTCCCTTTGCTTCTCCCAGCACTTTTGTTCTGTGTGGTTGTTCAAACTACAATAGTTACCTGTAGGCCTATTTCCAAGTTGAACTGCGGATACAGGCTTTGCTGATTTGCAGAACCTTTCTATGGGTCCGAACTTATGACATTTCCTGCATTGGACCCCGGCAAATCTTGAGTCTGAAGCTTGTGGTCGGTTATGTGCGATTTTCGTTGTTGTTTCCGCCGCACGCGTTGATCAATTGCTCCATAACGTACTAGTCAGTAATGTCTTCTGGTCTTGTCTTTTCTTTCCCTGCCAAGTGGAGCCACTTATCTAGGTAGGTCTGTAATCGTGTTCGGAATTGGCTTATCCTTTCTCCCGGTTCAGGCCTACTTTTCCTAAATTTTTCTAGAAACCCGTCTTGGGTAAGATTGTACCTTCTAAGTAGTGCATCGCGACATTTGTCATAGTCCAGTGCCTCATCCTCTTGCAGCCTTGTGTAGACTTCAAGGGCCTTACTTTTGAGTAGAGCCGATAAGTGGATGGCCCAATCTGATTTATTTTATCCCCTTCACAAACTGCTGCATATCTTTCATACCTCTCTGATTCTCCTTATCATCGAAGCATGATAGTTTAGGACTTCTTGCTAACGACCGCCAGCTTAAGTGGTCCTCATGTTCTCTTTGGGAAGAGGCTAGAGATGCAAAAGGAGATGTGACTTGCTTCTCAATTCTTAGCCGTTCAAGTTCTAGCTCTTTTTCAACTAACTATCGTTTCTCCCAATTTTTCTCTTTCTCCATTTTAAGCATGTCGATCTCTTCTTTTCTTATTCGGCCCATTGCCTAGTCACCAAGTTATTCAATTCTTCACATGCCAAACGCAAGTGCTACCAGCCTTTATCGATCTCTCAACATCGGTCATATTGAACAAACAGTAATAAGCAAATACCAAAGTAACAGCACTTGAGCCCAAGGACCCTCGGATATAACACTGACAAGAAAAATGCAGAAGATCCAACAGGGAGAGCTATCCTCTATCCAGATTTTCCACATTTATTTACTTGGAATAAGAAAGAGCACAAGTGGCAGTGATTAAAACGAGGATTGAGAGATCCGGAGAACCCAAATGAATGTGGAACCGATTGCATCGGGCGTATTCCAAGTATATCCCTCAGTCCTCACCAAGCAGAGCTCTACTATTTAAGATTTCTGTTTCAACACAAGGCAGGTGCAACTAGCTTTGAAGATCTTAAAACAATCAATGGAACCATTTGTGCATCCTTTCAAGACGCTTGCAATAGACGTGGACTGCTTGATAATGATACAGAGAAGGATGCAGCAATGAAAGAGGCATCGGCTATCAGATTCGGTCCACAATCACGACTAGCCTTTACAACTATCCTCATCTGTTGCCGTCCAGCTGATCTTCTCGGATTCTGGCACAAGCATATTGGAACTATGCCGAGACATTATGGTAAGGGACAAAGTAACAGAGCTGAATCCACAAATAGAAAACCACATATTGATGGAAATCCAGCATATTGTGGATAATGATGGATTGGATTTGAACAAAGACTTTCAAATGCCACCTGGAAACTATGATGAGTGTCTAGGAGGACAACCAAGGACTGTCAGCGAGGAATTGAACGTTGACTCAGAAAATTTAAAAGAAAAAGTTTATCAGGAATACCCGCAGCTGAATGATCAACAGAAAGAAGTGTATGGCGCTGTACTTGAGTCTGAAATGCAGAAACATGGGCAGATCTTTGCTCTTGGTGGGACAAGAAAAACCCACTTTATCAATCTATATTAGCAGTTGTCCAATCCTGTAAAAATTGTCCTGGCTACAGCTTTATCCGGCATTGCAGCTACTCTTTCCAATGGCAGAAATTGCACAGAACATGCAAGTACCTATCTGTGTAAATGTAAATTAACAGTCAATATGTAGCACAAGTCCCCGAGATACCAGCGGCTCATTACTTTGACAAAGAGATCTTTTGGTCATTGATGGAGTGTCTATGGGTCATAAATATATTTTTGAAGCCATCGATAGAACACTTCAAGGCATACGTGGCAATAACTCTCTCTTTGGAGGAATGACTGTGTTGATGGCAGGCGACTGGCGCCAAATTCTTCCTGTTGTCCACCATGGCTCAAGAACGCAAATAGTCAATGCAACTCTCAAGTCATTATATCTGCGGGACCATATCAGACAAGGAACATGACTGTCGTACTTACTGGCAAATCTACTTCATCTCAGACTATTTTTTAATGGAAGGAAATGGACAACAGAATGTGTGCAAAGAGATTGGAACTTTTGCAATGCCACTCCCAGAAGAAATTACAATGAGCAATGGACAGGACCTACTTAATATTGTCTTCAACAATTCAAGCTTTGGTACAGATCTTGAATGGCTTGCGTCTCGCTGCAGCATATGTCCAACCAACGCAGAAGTAGACAAAATAAATGACGTAAGTATGCTTTTTTTCGGGAGAAGAAAAGAAATACCAAAGAAGCGTTTCTGTCAAAGAGAAGGAGCACCAGTATCACAATGAGTTTATCAATTCACTGTCCCCCTCTGGAATGCCATTTCACAAACTGACCTTTTAAAAAAATAGCATTGTCATGCTGCTACGGAATATGGAGCCCACAAATGGTCACTGTGATTGGACCAGGTACATCATCCAGCACCTACATCTACAAGTCATTGCATGTGGACCACATGCCGGGAAGAGAATATTAATCCCTAGAATCCCTCTTATAAAATATGAAAATGTTTTCCCTTTTAACATGAAACGCAAACATTTCCCCCTTAGACCAGCCTTCATCGTGACTTCCAATTAAGCACAGGAGCAAACATTGCAGAAAATAGGGATTTCATTACAAAATCAAATCATTGAACAACATAAAGCGGTTTGTCAGACGTGCGTGTGCTTTCTCCAGACCTTTTCTCTCTCTGCTGTGAAAAAAAATATTCAAATCCTTGAAAGGTACCCAGAATTAAAGAAAGAGGGCACAACGTAAGCAACTCAAGATATGCTGATTAAACACCGCTTAAATTGCAGAAAATAGAGAAGGCTTGCAATGGTTATTAGACATTATTGAATATGAAAGCAGAGAGGAAGGATTGGAATTGTACAGCAAAAAGATAGGAAAAAAATTTGACCGTTTAAACAATGAGTGTCGACAGATCAATGTCTTTATCAACCTGAAGAAATTCATGAAAAGGGATTATTTGGGTACATACATATCAAGGGATGGATCAAATCACTAAAATTACATCAAGAATAGTGCAGGCAAAAAAGAGTTTTCCAGAGAATGAAACCTGTATGAACAAATAAATCCATCTCCATCCACACAAGAAGAAAAGCCTTGTAGTACTAAATTGAACCCATTTTGATATATGAAGATGAGGCCTGGATAATTTCTTAACAACTACAAAAGAAACTGGAGGCAACAGAAATGTGGTTCCTATAGAGAATGCCACAAATCTTATAGACTTCGAAAAGTCGGTGGATCTTACATCCTATTTTTTGTAATTATGACCTATAGTGTTTATATGTACAGATAGTTTTTAGCTCAGAGGTTGTAGTTTCGCCATAAAATTATGATAACAGAATATAACACTGAACTATCATTGCTTTGTAATTTTGACTTTTGAAGTGCTCAGCACTTTTTACATTTTCAGTTTAGGGTGTGAAGTGTTTGCCTAGAGGAGCATATCAAGGAAAGATTTTGGACTACGATGAAGTGGAATCTGGCATGTTGGTAGATTGCTGCGATAAAAATTTGTTAAGCATGAAGTTTTGCAAGGCATGGCCTCAGGTACAGCGTTGTCAACCATGGAATTCTACAACTTCCCACATCCAGATTGATGAACGCCATACCATAAGCGTGGCAGAATGGCCGGATGTTACTCAGCTTAATTTTGGCGCTATCTCCTGCACGGCGGCCCCATTGTGTCCAGCCTTAGACGATTCTAAACATTGGTCAACGGAAATGTGTATTGCTGTGTGTGAACATGGATCGCTGCTGCCAGCAAAGTCAATGTTGTGTGAGGAGGTAGCCTTTGGAACCTAGTCGGTGCGTCATGCACACGTTGCACTGTGGGTCTATACACTTTGGACCAAATATACAACACCTAGTGTGTTTACAGGCTGATGAGTTTGTTTGAGAGGCTCCTCTTGCACTTGTTTTATCCTCACTGACAACCACAGGAATTTGGACCCTGTCGGAAATAGCAAGTTACGTTAAATTATTACTATTAGTAGCTTAAGAAATCTGGATCCTCGCCATTGTAGTTAAATAAGTTATTGTTCTTTCTTGTAATTGTTAGGTTTGTAATGTTAGTGTAAATTTTGTCTCGATAACTATAAGTTCTTATTCTCTTTGGGGTACAACTGATTGTCTAATTAGGCTTCAATCAAGTATGATCTTTAAAGTGAACAGATTTGGACTATTTTAGAAATTTAGATCTAGAATCTCAATAATTTATCTAACGTATGCCTGTAGCATTTCCAGAAAGCCTAAATCTGCAGTTTAAAAGTGCAGGAATACAAAAGTGCATGTGGAAAGAAAATTGAGAAACATTAAGAAAAAAAACCCTCAGCGAAAGTGTAGTCATCTTTGCTGTCATCTACAACAAAAAAGAATAAAGAACTATCATTCAAATCTAGTGGAAGCATTATGAAATACTAAACATACAAGTGTTATATTATAACATATTGTACTTAAACCTTTGGGAATGACACAAAGCTTCTGGTGTGATCAGAAATTTCTCCATCATGCATTAATTGATGGAGAGCAATTGTATAACTGACCCAGATTTGATGGTTTTGACAAAGTACATAAAATAGCTTTTTTCATGTTTCAAACCCATTTTCCTTGATATCTTCCTTATACAGTTTCAAACTCCAATGCACAACCCCTAATGTAATTTGATATTTTTTTTTAAGTTTCTAGATTAGTACGAGAAAAAGACTCTTAAAAATAATCCCAATAACAAAGATTGCCTTGAAGCTGAAACTTAATCACACAGAAACATCTGTTAAATTCAATCGTAATTTGTACCAGATTTAAAATTATTTTCTTGCCCTAAAAACAGCTGTACAGTAGGCTTCTAGAGTGCTCAGGATTTTCTGATTTCCCTAGAGTTTAAATGTTGAATTGTGATAACATATTGTATTATACTATCTAATATAAATTATTTTTCTATTTCATATAGAGACGTTAGCTTCAAATTACATTATCGATATGTAATATGAAATAAAGTATTGAATTGAGCCTTCCAAAGATTGCTTTTTTTAGAATCAGCATAATAAAGAAAAATATACTTGGTGCAAGTTTTAATGTTGTAGTTTGATTGATTTTTGTTTTGTGAGTTAAAAAGTTTCAATCTATGTAATTGCCAAAAAATTTGTCAAACGTCAAAATTCACCCAGAGTCCACTTTTTACAAGGCTAAAATTTAAGTTCTGTGCATTTCACAACTCTCAAAAAAAAATTAGATGTGCTGTTTGGAATGTTTCCCATATGGAAATGTAATATTTATGGTTCTAGGTTATCATTTTTAAATATGTCCTCAAAAATTACGTTTTTTGTGGGGTGTTTTTTTTTTTGGTTGTTCTTTTCGCAATGCACGTTAAATTTCGTAAATTTGTTCCATTTTTAAATGTCCATTGCATTTTTTATCCATAGATACTTTATCCAAACTTGCTGTGAGTTTTTGTAGCATAACTGTGTTAAATGATGATTGCATAGCTCAAAATAAAAATGGATTTGTAATGTAACTGCAAAAAAAGGCATTTTGTTTAATTTGTTGAATTTTCAAAAACATTTTAAGTTTTCGTAAACTGAAAATGTGGATAAAATTTTTGTTTCTTGTCCAATTTCTAAAAAAAATTGAACTTCATGTTTTTTAAAGATCTATTCAAATGTGTTGGTTTCCATAGTCTAAGTTACATTTAAAAAATCAGTTTGTGGTAACTAATTTAATGTAAAATAAAAATGTAATAGGGGTACATTTATTTGTTTTGGTAATTTTTTTTATAAGGTACCGGTATTTTGAAAATCCAAAATTTGACGTTTTTTAACTCCCTTCTTGAAATACGCAAAATTTGACTTTTGAGCATTTTCTGTAGTTAAAATAAAGTACTACATGTAATTGACTTTTGGGACCTCGGAAAAAATTGAGTATATTGTCATTCCTAGTGTTATTGTGTAAAAAAGTTACAGAGCTTTACAAAAAACATATTCTGGTTACATTTGCAGATATCAAACTTGGCTTCTTGTGATGATATTACGGGTATGAAAAAGGAACACAAATCAGCACATTTCAAAAGACCATAACTTTTTTTTTATTTACTGCTTTACTGCACTGGTGGATTCTTAGAATCCTTTTTCATTGTTCAAGCTCTGTAGAATAAGATTATCTTTGAAGCTTTTCCTTAAAATAGGTTTTCGTTTAGGGTAGCTAATATTTAATACATTAGTATCAATAGGATTAATTTGTGGATATTTCTAAAAAAAAAATGTATAAGTCTCACATTTAGCTTTCTTGCAATAAATACTTGAAATATTGTAATTTGAGAGAAAACATAAAATTTTTCAACTCTAAAATTTGTTCATCACACAATAACTGTTATAAATTAAATTCATGTGTTATATAGTATTACAATAAAAGCGTTTTTTTAAAAAAGCAAGTTTAACATCCACGGTTGTCATTTCTCAACTTTTGGTCAGTTTGGTCTTCACCTAATAGTATTCACTCTGAACTTTCTACCATTCGTCCCATAAACTAGGGTTCCCATCAACAGAAGAGGTATTTCTTGCTGCTCTGGAAAGAAAATGATAATTTTTATTGCTTGCAAACCTAAATATACTGTATCTTACTCCTTAGTCTTAAGATAATGCGAGGATTATTATTTTCTCAGTACTGATATCTGTGTGTGACTCACAAGATGTTTCTAGTGGCCTCTCCTTCTTGGTATGTGGTTGTTTTTGTTTTGTTTGTTTTTCAAAAACTAAAATTTATTCACCATTTCACTTCTGATTGTAAAAAAAAAATATAGATTTTATTGCAATTTATTTTCAAAAACAGCAGCTAAAAGAAATTCAGATAATGGCTAATCGGGCTTTGAACTTAAAAAATGTACATATACATCATTGTGTTATATAAATTTAGTAGTACAGTTTTTGAAAATGCTTGAAGTTGACCTGAAGAAAAAGAAATTCTCAAATTAAATTGTGGAAATTAGCTCTCCCTTGTTTAAGATAAAAGATTACATCAGTCACTTACCGTTTTCTCGGTTTTGCCTTCTTAAAGACATTGGCAATTTTATTTTTTTGCCATTTTTTGCTGTTGTTCAAGCTCAAAATCACAGCTGTTCCTTTTCTTACTACATGTAGATTCCATCTCTTGCTCGACTGGTGCTAATGGGATAGGTAGTGGGCTGTGATTCTCTTTTTCACTTTCACTTCAGTTGCATTTTCCCTGACGGATGTTGAGGTGAACACACTGCCTAGAAATTAAAAAAAAAAAAAGATTTTTTAAGGTGTGGATACATTTTTAAAAAAAATAAAAGTATACTTTTAGATACCTCTTCATGTACAATTCAACTGATTGTAATAGGCACTCCTATTTCAGCATTTATTTGTGGCTCTATCTTAATTTTTTTTTCTTATTACTTTTAAATATAAAGTAACTAAATCGACAGACTTCTGAAAATTGACATAGGCCTATATACATCAAGTATGATCTTTAAGTTTTTAAAATCCATTCGTAGTATATGGGTTCTGTTTGGGGAGAGGCACCACCAGTATCCCTACAGTGAGTTCTGTAAGCAGAAACTGCCCGTTTGAGATCCTGTGCGGAATAATAAATAACATCAGCATTTTACATTTGAAAGAATTGATTTTACAGTCGATAAATGCAATGAATTTCATGTCACTGCAGTAAGTAAACATAGATAACTACAATATAGATTTAGTTTAGTCAACTGCATAGTGCAATGACGATGAAAGAAAATTAAAAAATAACACTAATATGCTTAAATGATTTTTTAAATAGCGTTTGAATTAAACTACACACTGTACGAAGATGTTGAGAGCCATTCATGATAGCGTATAAACAATCTGTGAGACTAATATAACTTTAAAGATACATACATCATTTTATTGCTCTCGCTGGATTTGAGGCAGTTATAAAAACAAATTAACTACAAAGATGGGAACAGTTACAGAGGTACTTATTAATTAAAATTTAATGTCTACTTACTCGCCATTTTTTTCGACACTCATCCGCGTCTCTCTGCACCAGAGAAGAGGCACTTACTTGATCGGCAATAAGTTGCTTTGTTTTTTTTTAATTCGTTCGCTTTCAGTGTTTTTTGTCTGCTTTATGCAGTCGATGTTTGAGTTAACTAGTTCTAATTTATTTATTTGTCTCTCTATCGGAAAAAAAAATTGGTCTTTCTGGTTCTTTCGCTCATGTTGAGGACTAAAGATAATCTAATATTAATACAATTAGAAACTGATGCAGTTAAAAAACAAAAGTTAGTTTATTCGTTCTGGATGTTTTTAAAGATAATAGGACTAGAACTACAAAATTTATAAAAGCTAGGTCGAGGAAGCGGCGTCTTGACTAAAAATAGCAGTGCCGTCATGTAAACAGATGTGAAAATAGTAAGTGGCGTATGCGCTTAGGTTCTTACGGTCGTTTTCGGATATAAAACTAGTCGTTGCTGGAAGGGGTCACAAAAATCCAATGTGCATTCGCATTTTTGCTGGTCTTAAACGACAGTCTCGCTAACTCACGAGTAGGATTACGCAGTGCGTAAAATGATCCGAGTTACGACAACGTTGTGCATACCACCCCTAGATTTAGATTTACTTGATTGTGAAAGTTGGTTGGTCTTGTTTTACTTTTATTTCTCGAAACATTTGAAATATTTTTGGATGTGTTAGATTGTTATTACTCCTTTCGACAAATTTTTTAAAATCTGTCGTCATTTTCCATTTTTAGTTTTGGACTTGAGAACAACTTTAGTTTAAATAAAAATTTGATAGGAACCTTCGGATCTAGATTTAAAAATTCATGATCTAGACAAAATATTTAAACCTTTAATTTGTTTTCAAAATTTGTGCGACAGGTGAAAAAAAAAAGTCTAAGCAAGATTAGCTGCGGGATATTTTTTTTTTATTAGGTCACTGCAACTTTTAAAATTTGATCCTTTGGATCTAGACTCTATATTCCAAGAAAAAATATTCAAAACTGTTGCAACACTTTTTTTTAATCTAAGCAAGAATTGCTTTTGCACAAATTTTGCACGTGACTGCAACTTCTAAAATTTGATCTCCGAGACAAAATATTCAGAACTATAATTTTTTCATAATTGCGGCATTTTTTTAAAAAAATGAAGCAAGATTTACTTTCCCATAAATTTTGTACTTGACTGCACTTTTAAAATAATTATGATCCTTTGGATCTATATTTCTAAAGAAGATCATTTGATGATTTCATCTGTCCAGCTGATCTAATCTACAAAGGAGTTCGTTTTATAATTTCATCTGTGCCCCTGATCTGGATATGGATTTTTTACTGCAATAAATATTACATTTACAATGCCAAAGAAGAAAAGAGGATTTGGACTGGGCCGTTCAACACCAAAGCCCAGATGGAAAGATCTAAGAGGATCAGAGGTGATGATGGAGGAAACAACACTTTAGATATCAATGGCGTTCGTGATGATGGAGGAAGCGCTGCTCAAAGAGCTTTATACAATTTAGATTTCAACGTTGTTTGTGATGATGGAGGAAGCGCCGCTCAAAGAGTTTTATACAATTTAGATTTCAACGGTGTTTGTGATGATGGAGGAAGAGGTGCTCAAAGAGTTTTATACAATTTAGACCAACGGTATTTGTGATGATGGAAGAAGCGACGCTCAAATAGTTTTATACAATTTAGATCTCAACGGGATTGGTGATGGAGGCGCTCAAAGAGTTTTAGTTATCACCGGGAGTAATGATCTGAATCATCACCCAGTGTGTGATCGAGAAAAAAACCCTTCTGCTCTATCCTACACTGCACTCTTAAGAGAGCGAGACAACAATCCGAAAAGAATTTGTGAATTTCATCCAGCCTATGATGCCTTGCAGTATCCCCTCCTTTTTCCAAGAGGAACTCATGGATGGAGCCTTCAAATTAAATTTTATCACCTCACCAAATTAACAATGCTGCAGTTTTGTTGTGACCAAATTATGACTCGGCCTGGAAATTACATTTTACGCGCACGTCGGCTTTTCCAACAAGTTTTGGTGGATATTTATGCAAAAATTGAAGGTGAAAGGCTCCTTTACATTCATCGTGAACAGGGCAGACCGCTTGCTGACAGTGATGGGGCTTTAAGAATGCCTTCACAGCAAGCGACGGAGATCCTCAAAATGTCGGTCAGCGTGTCATTTCGACGTGATCTTTCACAGGAGGACCAAGATACATGTTTGAAAGACAACAAGATGCTATGACTTATTTGCAACAAGTTGGTAAGGCTAATCTATTTATTACCATGACAACAAATTCTAAATGGAACGAGGTAACAAAACACCTGAATCCTGGACGAAAGGCTTATGATCGCCCAGACCTCACCGTTCGAGTTTTCCGCTTGAAGTTGCAAAAATTCATGACTCTCTTCAAGACTGGCCGTTTTGGCAAAATTCAAGCTTGGTTATACTCCATTGAGTTCCAGAAACGTGGGCTGCCACATGCTCACATTCTTTTTTGGTTGACAAAAGAAAGCAAGGTACAACCGGACACATAATTATGATCAAGCAGTCAGCGCAGAGATTCCAAATAAACAGCTTGATTCAGAGCTCTACAGCATTGTTACTGCCAAAATGATCCAGTGGTGAGCACAATTTAACAACACCACGTATGATAAACGGCACATGTGCGAAAAATCCCAAAAGCATTCCTTCAGCACATTGAAACCAGCTCTGATTCTTATCCAAAATATAGAAGGAAAAGTCCAGACGATGGGGGTCAAACATCTGTACTTGAAAGTGTAAGGGACGGGACTCGGGTTGCAAAAGAAGCTGATGACAAATGGATTATCCCATACAACCCTTGGTTACTTAGACATATGAATTGTCATTTGAATTTGGAAATATGCAGTTCAGTGAAAAGCATAAAGTATATTCTTAAGTACGTACACAAAGGATCTGATCAAGCCACTTTCCAAGTGACAAATCCATTATCAAGAGAAGTGCTGAAGTGTTAAGACAATGAAGTTAACAAAGAATATGAGAGTAAGTAAGTGTGGTGATGTTGAAGCTGGACAATTTGCTGATCATTTACTTGATCTTGGAAGTTGGAAACTCTCCTATATGCAAAGAACCAGACAGCATTTAGGTTGGAAATTATGGATCATGTGTTACAACTACTCAAGAACTTATTGACGCATTTTTTTCAAACTTTTTCAGCAACTATTCAGACCCAGAGTGGCTGGCAGAACGAGCAATTTTGGCCCCTTTGAATGAAATAGTCAGGTCAATCAACAAGAAAATGATCGAGATGATGCCTGGTGGCTCAACAAAATTTACATCCATTGACAGCACTATCACTGAGGAGGAGGCAGGACATTATCCAACAGAATTTCTTAATTCAATTGAAATTGCAGGTCTGCCTTCGCACAAACTCAACATAAAGATTGCAATGCCGGTTGTGAGGATGAGATCTTTAGCTTCCCCACGTATGGAACGAGATGTGTTGTTATCAAACTCTCTCCAAATACAGTGATTGTTCAAACTGCTTCAGAACCATTTAAAGGAAATTCCCAGAATATCTCTACAGCCTTCTGATACAGCTTTACCTTTCTCTTTTACTCGACGACAATTCCCCATTCAGCCATGACAACCTTTACTATAAACAAGGCTCAAGGTCAAAGTGTGAAATACATTGGATTACACTTGGCCCCACCAGTTTTTTCCCATGGAATGTTGTATGTAGCATTATCCAGAACTGGAGGCAGGATATGATATTAGCACCTGATCAGCAGACACGAAATGTTGTATACCCCGAAGCTTTGCAATTAAAAAAAAACCATACAAATATAATGGCCTTCATGTTGAATTGTTCATTTTAAACTAATTTGTATCCAAGTTTCAATTTGACCTTCAATATTGTATACCAGCAGTTTTTCAATAAACAAATTAGATTTAAAATAATGTTCAATCTCCAATGCTATTTTTTCTCCTTCAAATTTTTAATGAACTTACAACATTATCTTCCCTTATGTCATGAAATAAAATAATTTTACATGAAAACAACTTTTGTTTTTGATTAATCTATGTTAACAGTCTCTTTATGAAATCTGGATGTGGTTCACTTACAACATTGCACACCCAAAAGCTTTTTAATAAAACAAAAAATTCATCCTCGAAACTCAATACCATCCGCCGTCAAGTTTTATTCTGTCATCAAAAGTTTCAAAGTGGTGAAAAAAGGGCTTCGTAAATTCAAAGACTTGCAATAAAAGTATTCCTCTGAAAAGCACACGTTTTGTTCATGATTTTATTTCTGTGAAAAAGAACATTGTCTTATCATTTTACACCCTGAAGCTTTTGAGAAAAAAAAATATTCTCCGCCACCCATTTTTTTAAATTTTTTTAAATTTTTTTTTCATTTAGTTCTGTGGCTCTGGATTAAGTCTGTATTTGTTGTAATGTTTTTTGTTTTTTGTTTCTCCCCCCCTCCCCCCCTTTTTTTTAATCTGTTTATGTAGTTGTATGGCTCTTATTGTAAATTTGTTTTTCATGTAATTGTATCGCTCTGGAGAAGATTTATCTATTAGTTTTGTGGTTCACTTTTCTTCAATATAGCAGTCTTCCCCACCTGTTTGCGTTTCTTCAGTGTAGTTGTATGACTCACAAGGATATAAGTCTGTTATATTTGTGAACTTTGCTCTTCTTCAGTGCATAATTTTTTTCTTCCTAACTTGTTCATTTGAACTGGTAATCATGCTTGTGTGTGTGTGTATGTATGTGTATATATATATATATATATATATATATATATATATATATATATATATATATATACACATGTATATATAGGCTACTTTGGAAATTAGTTGGAATAATTGATATGAGCGCTCAACGGTGGGAGCTTTTCATAGTTAAAGGCGACTTACCATAAAATCTCTGCATACGACACTTGTGTTTCAAGCAGAGTACGGGGGTGACGTTTATCCTCCGTTCTCTTCAGGTATGATTGAGGTGTGTTCTTTTGCCGTCCCGACCTTATACTGTTGTTTTTCGTTTCGGAGCCACTGTAAGTTTTGTAGCAAATAGATTTTGATGTGGGGGCACGATGAAAAGATTTCCCTTCATTTGTTTAGGCTTGGTTTTATTTTTAGAGTAAAATATTTCTCTAATATGCATAGGTTGCGTCTATTTGCTGTTGCTGAACATCGCTGTGCTCTTTCGATTATGTCCCCCTGATAAGTGGTATTCAGTTTTTCGTTCCTTTAATTTTCATACGAATTCGCTTAAAGTTGTTTCTGTTTTTTATGGTTGAGCCTTAAGCTGTAACTGGTTATAAACTCATTTTCTATTATTCCTATGTAAGTATCTTGGTTTTCGAGGATTTCTGTTCAACAGTTGTTTTGTATACCACTCCCTTTTGCAGGCATTCGCCCTTGGTTGGGCAGAATTTTTTATCACTGCAGTTGCAAGTTTTTTTTCTCGTTTTTTCTTTGGTTTGAAGGACTGTCTAATTGTGGCTGTTTATTATTTGCTTCATGTTCTCTGTATGCCGCTTTACGGTATTCTCATTTTATATTTTGTGCAGGTTGTTGTCTGTTGGGAAACACGTGTGTAGAAGTCCAGAGACAGACTAAACATTACAGCAAAGAGAGAAGCATTCATTACCCCCAAAGACCACAAGCCAAATTTTAATAACAAACTAAGCTGCGGGCTTAAACCCTTGCAAGCCCCAACTCGGCAAAATCAGCCAGCAGATAGTGGTGGAAAAAATTGTTCGCGACATCAAGTCGAATACAAAGTAACATCAACCAGTGGAAAAACACAAATGATGTCATAAACACCTTTCAACAACATTTAGAACAAGAACAGTCACACAATGATCTGTTTCGACATCTGTGATTTCTATCCGTCCATATCAAACTCCTCAACAATGCACTAAAACTTGCCTCTAAATATTCGGTGATCAGAGATGAACTCGCCAAGAAAATAACATTATTCAAGGACGGAGAACTATGGTGTAAAAAAAAGTTCAAACTTCGGCGTAATCATGGGAAGCTCCGACGTCGCCGAAATACATGTAATGCGAACTAGTAGGATTATTCCTCCTTTCACAACTCCAACACCTCAACATCAATGTAGGTCTTTACCAAGACGACGGACTTGCCACAGGCTCCCAGAAATTCAGAAAAGACCAATAAAAGGTATGCGCAAAATTTTTTCAAGGAAACGGGCTAGCTAAGCATAACGGCCAATGCGAATAAAAAGGTGGTAGACTTCTAAGATGTCACCCTAAACCTGAAAGCAGGACTTACCATATAAAAAACTTAACAGTACTATCGACTAAATCTACCGGAATAGTAACACCCCTCCCCCCCCCACCCAAAAAAAAAAAAAATCCTTAAAGTAATAAAAACCTGCCTAAGGTATAGAATTACGCCTCTTGAACAACGCCACTAATGTTGTTAATATTTTCAATAAGGCAGCAAAGCCATGTAACGCCGCAATGAAAGAAAGCTTGCATAAATAAAAATTAAAATTCACGAAAAAAAGCCCCAAGGAAAAGCCGTCAAAACAAGCCGCAGCCATGCTACTAGAGAAGTAAAAACACCACTCAATGAAGAAAGGGACGAAGCAAGGAAAAAAAAAAAAACAAGAAGAAAACGAGACAGAGAAAAATCATCTGGTTCAACACCCCCATACAGTGTAAATGTCACCCCAATATCGGGGAAAAAAAATTGGACTCCTGCACACGCGTTTCCCAACAGACCAACAACCTGCACAACATATTAAATAAAAATACCGTAAGAGTAAGCTACAGTTGCATTCAGAACATGAAACAAATAATCAACTGCCACAACAAGACAGTCTTTGAATCCACGAAGACCAAAGAAAAATTAGAAAAAACTTGCAGCTTCAGGGGTAAAAAAAAAAAAAAGAAATAATATGTTTCTTCATGTTAGTATTGTAATGTTATCAAAGTCATTGACCTGCTTATCTGTTGTAAAATAATTTTATGTACCAGTAATGTTACTTTTGTACAGACGTTTCGGCATTGTGATATTCATCTGATAGAACTATGGTTAATTGTTGTGAACATCAAAGTGGTACGAAAATTATCAATCCTAGAAATTTTATTTAGTACTTTCCTACAAATTCATTTGATGTACGATTAGTTATTTTTTTTTAAATACCTTACCAGGTTACATAGGGGAGAGAGGCAAGGCATCAATTCACGCCAGAACTTTATCAGGAACTATTGATGTTACACAGCTGGATTGGATCCAAACAACTAATTTAAATTTT
Source organism: Elysia crispata (assembly GCA_033675545.1). NCBI lineage: Eukaryota > Metazoa > Mollusca > Gastropoda > Plakobranchidae > Elysia > Elysia crispata. The sequence goes on along the minus strand of JAWDGP010002817.1, from coordinate 797,122 downwards.
CAACTTGACTGATCATGATTGATGGTAAACATAGCTTTGTATTTTGTGATTTCGTTGCATTTTGTTACTCCAAATTTTTTACTCAGTCTTATTTCTAGGTCGTTGCCCAGGCCAAAGATCTTTTGTGTTTTTTAATTATTTTTTTTTTCGAATTTTAATCTTTTATGAAGGATTTATTGTTTTCCGATCATTTTCCTAGTCTCATCCATAATTATATAGGCTTCCTGTTGTGAACATTGACGGTATGTGTTTCTATGCTTTTATGTAATCAACTAAAATTTTAATAAAATTTTCTCTAGCTTTGATGATATTTAGTCTTTACTTGTGCAATTATTAGCTGATAATCATAGCCTGCGTTCACACCAAACTATCGGCTGGCCGAGCGATCTCGCACGGGCATACTCGACCGAGCGAGCGCTTTCACACCAAGATAATATCGGTCGCACATGTAATACGATAGACAGTTGTTTTTTTGTTAAAGATATAACATCTGTCAAGTCAACTTGTGAGTGTTGCGCAAGCCTGTCTCAATGAATTGTCTAGGTTTATAACCTTGCTCCTTGCCGAGATTCGGTGAAGTTTTAGCGCGGTGCTAAAGCTGAAATATGGGCCGGCCGAGAAAAAGTTTACTGACACGAACTCGGGAACTGTGAACGCGAAAAAGGAAAATATAAGTATTTTGGTGCACGGTCGGGCGAGATCGCTTGGTTGAGCGATTTTTTGGTGTGAACGCATGTTAGACTATACGAAAATAAGTTTAGAACCTTCAAGGTCCTGTCAGCCCAATATATCGCTCGTGGGTAGTCTATATTTCGCGGTAGCTGCCGCCATTTTACCATAGGGCAATCTGTGTTCTGGCTACTCTTGCATGTACAGTCTCGACAGGGGTATATCATGGTGATGCGAAAAGATAAATAGGGAGGATCAGCATGGTTGAGAAAAGTGATTTTGCAACGTACAACTAGGTAGGAGTTTATGCTAAGCAAATGATGTAGGACATTCTAAAAATGCACTCATCGTAAAGCTAACGGCCCGTTAGCTTCGTCTGCGAAACCTCTAAAATACTACGTACCATTACATGTAAGTAATCAATGGGTCGATCTAAAAAAAATTATAAGCTTTTATAGTATCAAAGCCAACGGTACATTAGCTGCTGCAGCAGAAAATTTCAAATCACTTGGCTGAGACCCTTGATAACGTAATAATGTATCAAAGGGGCAACAGCCTTCGGAAAAAAAAATATTTTGTACCCGCAGAATATCGGGGCCTGAAATAGCAGCTCGCAAATGTTCTATTAATATCCGCTAAAACAATTATATTTACATTGAACTCTTATTTTTTTATCGATTTATTCATGAAAAGCTAAGCGCAGAATTGAGTTTCAACCAGGAAAAAATAACTGTGCTCTAAGTTATGCGCAAGCTGTCTTGTATCATGAGGGAAGCAATACCTCAAGTACAACCAAACGTCGGTTGCCACTTTACTGTTTTCATTCTCAATAGATTCATGGCTCGAATATTTTTCACAACGGAAAGTTTCTGCTCATATTTATTAATTTTCTATTTTTAAATATCGTAATAGAGAAAGTATAGATTACCCCTGCTCGGCACGTCAGTGTTAAAACTTAGACATTTGTAGTTCTCCAACTTGACTCGTGAAGATGACACATTTTTCTATAGATTTTGCATCTTCAGGATATTGCGCAGCTTGCAGATCAAACCTAGGTCGGGATCTAGAGAATCCAGGTCATGAGCTTCCAATCCTCTATCAACTGTCCTCAAGAGTCAGTTGTGTAGACTTGGGAAGGTATGTGAGCCGCTCTCTACCAAATTCTTTTTGCGTTAATCTTTCCCGTCAATACAGCTCTCTCTCCAAAAAGTCTTTTCTATAATACATGAAACAAAAAGACCATCTGTCTTTTCCTAATTATATTTTAAAAGTTTTCTTTCTATAACAGCCCGTCTCAATACTGTGTTCTTGCTGAACCTGACAACCCAAGGAATTCGCATTGCTCTTCTCGAAAACATCTTATTCCTCTTGTTTGTTCACGATCTCTTCATCAATGGTCCAGCTTTTGCATTCATAGAAGTGTTTGGATCAACATGTCTTTATGAGTCGTAGTTCCGTCTCTTATGATAAACAGTACATAAAATTATGCTACTCTATTTTGATTTGGTTGAAGTCGTCTTTGGCTCTGCAATCTTTTTACCTGTGACAGGCGTGTTCCCTTAGAGCTGAGAGCAAACTAGATACCGGTATTTGAAATTGTTTACTTGTTCAATGGTCTCGCTTTTGCGTGCTGGCTGGCATAGTGATGGATCTGGCCGTTTTGATGTCACCGTACAGTCTGTCTTTTGTGTTAAAGACTCATTTTTTTTTCATTCTTTTCTGTGATCCTATCTATCATAGGTTGATCTTCTCGCTCTTGTATTGCTATAAGACCAGTGGCCCTCAGCATAGCGCAAATTATAAATTTATGAACATATCACAGCTATACCATCCAAATCACTGAGGATCATTCTGCTGTGTGTATCGAAAATATTCGGTGAAAGGTTAATATTTTATTTGTGAAAAATTTGAGCAGCTTTTTGTCCCAGTACAAATTTCTAAGTATGCCTATGGAGTTTGTTAAAGATTTGAAATAGCTCACAATGTTAGCGCGGTTTTATAAAGCAAAGATGTAAATCTGTTTTTACCTCAGTTGACTTATCCATCAACGTTGTTAAAGTAAATATCGCATTTCTTGCGCTTCTGTCTGCAACGAATCTAAACAATGTAAAGATATTTCTGGTTTGATCTTCTTCCTTATCCTCAGCAATTTTATTCCGTGAAGAATCTTTGTTAGAGGGCTCTTGAGACCAATTGTCGGATGCAAGCCGCATTCTGTTGCCCCTGATTTTTAGGTACATTTATCTGGTAGCATGATGAATATTGATTTGCAAGTGTCGTTCGGTATTTCACTGCTTTCTTACCGGTATATGGCGTTCAGGAGTTATATCAATTTACACATACACCATCCACTCCGTACATCAAATGATTCAATATGATGATACCTGATCCCGCAACTTTCTCATATTTTGTCGTCTTTATTGCTTCGCTTGCCTGATGTTTCAAGATAGATGGGCTTTTTTTTGTTTGTTTGTTTGTTTTTTTTTTTTGAATAGTTTAAAATCTTCCTCACGTCTGCTGGCATTGATCCAGTCTTCGCTTTTAATATGCAACCACTACTTGCTGCTCGTTTCTTCTTTCCACTAAGCTCTTTTTTACTTCACCATACGCCTTAGATGTTTTTCATGTGAAAAATGTCTTCTACTATTCTTCATTTTTCATTCAACCAGTTCGAGTTAGCTTCACTAAATTTCTCTCTTTTTTTTTTTTTCCTTTAAATTTTAACGATTGGTGTCTTAATATTCTTTCTTTATGTTCAGTTCTTTCCGCAGTCCTTCCATCAAATCTGGAATGCTTTGTGTAAACCATCGTTTATATCCTTTCTTTGTTTTTTGTTGCACATATTCTTTTAAGGATTCCTTGATACATTCTTTCGATTGTTTCCATCTTTGCTCTAGACTGCGCCTTCTCGAGTACCGTTTTTTTCAAAGAGGTTTTATTTTTTAACCGATACGGAATATCGAGTTCTGATAGTATCGCCTTTTCCACACCTGTCAAGTTCTGATTTATAGAGATCGGTTTTGCCTTTTTCAGAGATTTCAAATTAATTTTCAGACGACATAATGCGATTGCGAGGTTGTGATCATTGCCACAATCTGCACCAGGCTTAGCTTCGAAGAACTAAATTGAATTCTGAATTCGATTTTGTATCTTGGTGAAGTGTGATTCATCTGCTCCTGGCGTCATCCACGTCCATCCTTTTCTGCGGTGTTTTACAAACCATGAGTTAGAAATTGATAAGATCATGATATTTTTACCAGTCTAACATCCTTCCCCTCTATCATAGAAAACAAGACGAAGGTGAATCAGATACATGTAATTAGTTAAGTGTAATCTACTGTTAAGAAGTCACTATAACTAACCATATTTCCTTTTTCGAAGTAATAGTAATGCACTCAAGCAAAGACAGCTAGCGAACGCATTAATTTGGTGAATTACTTTTTGTTTTATTTTTATGTTATTACATCTCGTCGCCGGCATTCATCATTGTCGTTAGTCAAAATTTTGAAGAAATGAAAATGTAGTATGTCGTAGAATTTAAGGAGCCACGTCTTTCTGTTTAGGTTTTATTCCTCTACGAGAAATGGTAAGGGATATAGAGGAATAAAATATTTTGTATCAAGATAATGTCGAAGACTACCGTTAGTGAACATTGACCCATGTCGACTGAATACAAAATGAAAGTTAATCACACATGTAGTATGTCGACATAAGACATTACTACTTGTCGAATTTCACGCATTTCGATATAAAAGTATCAACTTTTGTATTGACATACCACATAATGTCTTTTGCTGGAACCATGTATTGAAAAGCTCGCCTGCGCTGTTGCATCGGTTCTAAGTATAGATTTCGCGGGAAAATCTTGTGTGTGGTGATCCAAACAATGCCAGAGTCAGTGCGTCTTTTGACTTACTGAGAAACGGCTGTGAAATTAAGTCTGATCGCAAGGTAGACGATGGCTTGCAAACCTGAGTCAACAGGCGTAGAGACCATCGTGCAAAGGAACCAGAGGAAAACAACGAAGCGCACCAATCACAGGGAGACAGCGAGGATTCACTCAATCAAGAAGAGGTGAGAATACCATTTTAATACAGGCCATTAGAACTAAACTAACATACCTTTAGATAGCTCACATGGGTAGTTGGCGAACTCTCCCTCTTTGTTTTGTAAGTTCTTGACACTTTTAAACCTTCTTGTGTTGCATATGCCTTAAAACTCTTACAATAACTAACAAGATAGCACATGCTGATATTTTAAAATATTTTGATCCCCATTTCCACTAGCACGTTTATTAAATTTCTCATGTCTATCATCGAAGTCGAACCTAATATTTAAAAATCAGTGGTTACAGTCAATATTAATTACCTTTATTGTCCTGCATTTCTTATAGTTATCATTGAACTTAACGAAGGACACGAAATATACATGGACTGTACACAATGTAATTGATTGTATTGGTAGATCATTTTCTGTTTTCATTGTGTCTCAGGTATTGCTCCTGAGTCAACTTCGATCACAAACTGAACTGATTTGAGGGATGAAACTGCAATAGAGAAGCCGTCGGTGACACAACTGAAGATGCTACCCTTGAATCTATTCCAGAAGATACCGTACAGGATTCAGGCTCCGATTGAAGATATGATAAACAAAGTTACCACAATCATTCATAGTGCAACCTCTTTGACAAACACCAGTCACGTGATGACAAATGTTCTGTCGCACCCACTGATCAGCATGGCACGCAAGCTACGGCGGAAAGGCGAAAAAGACCTGTAAATAAATGGAAGGAGAAAAAGGAATTGTACAACTTAAGGAAAGGCTACAAGAATGCAAAAGGAAAGACTGTTGCAGCGAAGTCTCTTGATGTTGGCTGCAATCCAGATACTTGCAAGTGACGTTACAAGAACAAAGTCACAGATGAGCAAAGAACTGACATTTTAAAATCTTTTTAAGACCTTGGACAACCCCAGTTGCGTTGGGATTTCATACCTAGAACTTTTAAAGAAGCTGAGCCAAAAGTATAGGCGTACAAGTACTGTTAAACCGAAAGGAACATCAAGATATTACACGTTGATAATCAATGGTGAAGAAATATCAGTCTGTAAAAAGTTCTACTTACATAAATTGAGCATTGCAGAAACAGTTGTTAATACAGCACTTGGAAAAAAACTAAACTGAGATTTGTTGAGACTGACGAGAGCGGACGCTATTCAAATCCGCCAGGAGATTTGAATGAAGAAAGAGAAGAAATCAAGAATCATTCAGGAGTCATTTGCCGTGATTGATTCTCATTATTGCAGAAAATCAAGCACTCGCAAATATCGGTCGCCAACTTTGAGTATTGACTAAATACACCGAATCTATGTCACTAAGCGCAAAGAGGCGGGTGCAGCACGCATTGAGTCCATATCCAGCTACAAAAATGCATTTTGCACTCTGAATCTAGTCTTCCCTCGACCGAAAAAAGATATATATGTACCGCTTGTTCTGCTCTCGATAACAGTGAAACCAAAGCTGAAGACATGAAGATAGAAATGCGAAGCACAGAGAGGAAATTGCTGTTAGTGCTGCACGACCGAACAGAGGCGATCTTAAAGAAGAAGTGCAATAACAAGACGGTTGCTGCCGCGACCTTTGATCTGGATGAGGTTTTGCCAATAACAACAACCTAAGTGTTTATGGTTTTCAGGACGGGCTACTGTTACCTTATTGGAAGATGTGGCGCTAGTGACATTGCCTCTTGCATGATGAAATATCTAGAAGACTTAAACAGGTCAGGATCCATAAAAAAAGTAAAATTGCTGTCAGATTCTGCTGGTGGACAGAACAGGAATTGGCCGTTCATGGCGATGCTGTGGTGGGCGGCACAACATTTTGACTTTAAGGAGATCAACCACGTCTTCTTCGTAAGAGGTCACTCTGAAAATGAAAGAGACTCAACCCATGCAAGGACTGAGGCGTCTAGCAAGCATGTCAATGTGTACACAACTTCACAGTGGGCCACAGTCATTCAAGGGGCTAAAAGAAACGCTTGTGGCGTCTCACTCCAGACATTATCACAACCGCACTGACACTGGACATTGCTACACACATATTGCCAGTATTTTTAGACTGCTCTCGAGATATCATCTCCATTACAACCAACCTTTTGGACCAGATGATTCGAAGATAATGAAAGTTAAGAAACTTATCTAAGTCTTGCTTTAATTTAATCATCTTTTATTGTAACAATATCTAATCGTTACAATTGGTGACCCCGACGACTCACATCGTCTGTGTGAGTTCTACAACCTAGACATACAACTCAAACCGGAGCAGCTACGCACCGTTCCAGACCTTCATCTAGATCTAGATTTAGTTTATCACCACCCCTCCTGCTAGAGACAACGAAACATGGCCGTCGAGAGCATCGCCCTAAACTACCAACATTTTGGGTTTCAAGTCCTTTAGTATGGTTTGCCCAAGCCGAAGCACTGTTTGAACTAAGAAAAATTAGCCAGGACGAGACTAAGTATTACCACGTAGTAGCGGCATTGGACAATAGCACGGCAAACAGGGCATTATCTGTCATTACATCTCCCCCCCCCCCACCAACAGAGAAGGGCAACACCATCAAATCATTTCTCACATCAGCTTATGGGCTAACAGACGGCGAGCGTGCTACTGCCCTGCTCAACATGCGTGTCTAGGTGACAGTAAATCGTCCGAGTTGATGGACAATATGCTTTCTCTCCTTGTCCAGCACCAGCCATGTTATCTCTTTAGGCAGATCTTCATCCAACAGCTGCCTGAACATGTCCGCACTCCACTTTCTGTGGTGGACACACACGACTATCGGGCTCTGGCCCGTGAAGCGGACAAACTTTTTCTTGCCAGTGGCAGCGATACCAACAAATATACCGTGCAAAATAGATACTATCTGTTGGTACCACCAAAAGTACGGTGAAAAAGCAAGGAAATGTCTGCCATCGTGTCCCAAGTACACAGCACTGCGGAAGAAGAACCAGGGAAACGCCAAGGCGGGCCAACAGTAGCATCCACATCTGCTGGCCCGCACGACCCACAACTGTTCATAACGAATGCCAACACAGGACGTCGTTTTCTGGTGGATACAGGAGCACAGGTGTGCGTCATCCCTCCTACCTGGTTTGACAGACACCATGGGCAGGGTGGTCCTCCCTTACAGGGGGCAAACGGGACAAGCATTCCAACATATGGCGTCCGGAACGTCTCGTTACGTTTTAACGAGAACACCTACGAGGCTCGACTCATTATTGCAGATGTGAAACGCCCATTGCTAGGTGCTGATTTTTTCCGTCGCCACAATTTGCTCGTGGATCTAAACGGCCAACGGCTCATTGAGGCAGACACATATCTGTCCTCTCCATGCTTTGTCAGTAGAGTAACGAAGACTGAACTAGCACCTATAGAACAAGACAGCAACAAATTTCGCAAAGTCCTTCAAGAATTCCCTGCATTACTTCAACCGACGTTTTCCTCAGACGCTGTAAAGCATGGTGTACAGCATCACGTTTGTACCACAGGTCCACCCGTCCACTCACGGGCTCGGCGTCTAGCTCCTGATAGGTTGGCCGTAGCAAAGAAGGAATTCCTTGAGATGGAGCAAATGGGGATAATCAGAAAGTCAAACAGCCCTTGGGCATCACCACTTCACATTGTCGCAAAACCCAATGGTGGGTGGCGCCCTTGCGGGGATTATCGCCGCCTTAATGACGCAACAACGCCAGACCGCTACCCAATTCCCCACATCCAGGATTTTGCTGCACAGTTAGCTGGCAAAACCATCTTTTCGAAGATAGATCTGGTGCGCGGATACCATCAGATTCCTGTGCATCCTGACGACATACCCAAAACAGCTATTATTACTCCCTTTGGTCTGTACGAGTTCCTGCGCATGCCATTCGGCCTGAAAAATGCTGCTCAAACATTTCAGCTTTTGATGGACACTGTACTTCAGGGATTGACCTGTACATTCGTCTACCTCGATGACATTTTAGTGGCAAGCTCGTCAGAACAAGAACATTTACAAGATATTCGCTCTGTGTGCAACCGTCTTCAAGATGCTGGGCTGGTGATCAAACTCGAAAAATGTCTATTCGGACTTAAGTCCCTTGCTTTCCTTGGCCACCAAATTTCTCACTTAGGCTCCACCCCACTGCCATCAAAGGTCAAAGCAATAGAAGATTTCCCAAAGCCATCCACAGTCAAAGGCCTACAAGAATTTCTAGGGATGATCAACTTCTACCACAGGTTCATTTCCCATGCCGCGTCACTTCTTCTCCCGCTTCACTGCGCGCTACAAAAGTCAACACCTCGGCAAGTTCTCAGCTGGACAGCAGAAATGGACAACGCTTTCACATCAATTAAAGCAGCCTTATCAGAAGCCACCATGCTCAGCCACCCCGAACCCGAGGCACATATTTCCCTTACCTCTGATGCCTCCGAACAAGCAGTTGGGCAGTACTTGAGCAGTATGTGCAAGGAGCATGGCAACCGCTTGCCTTCTTCAGCAAACGACTTCGTCCGCCCGAAAAAAAGTATAGCACTTTCGATCGAGAGCTGTTGGGGCTGTACCTAGCAATCAGACACTTCAGGTTTTTTCTTGAGGGGAGGCCATTTACTGCATACATCGACCACAAACCGCTTGTGGGTGCAATGTGCAAACTTTCAGATCCATGGACAGCGCGCCAACAGCGTCACCTCGCTCTCATTTCAGAGTTCTCAACGGACATCCGTCATGTTTCTGGAAAATCCAATGTGGTGGCCGACTATCTGTCACGAGCTGCCCTCGGCAATGTCAGCCTTGGCATAGACTGTGGCGCTATGGCAGCTGAACAAGCAGAAGACGCAGAGGTAAAGGCATTTCAGACAGCTATCACAGGTCTTCAAATCATGCCTTACCAAATCCACAACTCCACGTTGCTGTGCGACGTATCCACAGGCCTCCCTCGTCCATTAGTCCCTCGCAGTTTCCAACGCCAAGTTGGCGAAACAATTCATAACCTTGCACACCCAAGTCGAAAATCAACCGTGAAGTTGGTGTCACAAAAATTCGTTTGGCATGGTCTAAAAAAACAGGTTAGCAAGAATGCCTTGCATGCCAGAAGTCTAAAATCCAATCACATGTGCACTCGCCAGTGATCAATATACCAGTCCCAACGAAAAGATTTAGCCACTTGCACATTGATCTTGTTGGACCATTGCCCCCTTCAGAGGGTTTTTCACAGCTGCTAACCATCATTGACAGGACCACGCGCTGGCCTGAAGCGGTACCCTTAAGGAGCACTTCAACCACCGACTGTGCAAGGGCCCTCATCAGGCATTGGATTTCTCGTTTCGGAGTCCCCCTGGATTTAACTTCAGACAGAGGCCCCCAATTTGCTTCGACACTTTGGAATGAAATAGCCCAACAGCTTGGAGTACAACTTCACAGGACCACGGCTTATCATCCACAGTCCAACGGCCTTGTCGAGCGGTTCCATAGAACGTTGAAGGCAGCGCTACAGGGGCCTAACTGGGCAGACGAGTTACCATGGGTCCTTTTGGGTCTAAGAACTGCCCCCAAAGAGGATCTTGGTTTTTCTACCGCTGAGCTTGTCTATGGAACACCTTTGACTGTTCCGGGAGAATTTATAGACCTTTCTTCAAAGTTTCGACCAGTTTGTACCCCTAATGACCTTTTCTACACAAAATTAAAGAACTTATCGCCTTTTGCCACTGCCCACCACAAGTTATCATCGCCATCCGCTGTGCCGCAATCGCTCCGTGATGCAAAGTTTGTTTTCATTCGCCATGATGGTCACCGTGGTCCCTTCCAGCGCCCATACAACGGGCCCTTCCGGGTGATCACCTCAGGTGACAAAACTTTCCGCTTCATGGTTGGAGGCCGCGAAGAGATAATTTCAGTCGACCGCTTGAAGCCAGCTCATGTGGACCTCACCGGCCCGGTAACAGTAGCGCAGCCACCGCGACGTGGACGTCCGCCTCTCCAACCAGCGGAGCCAGCACCCCAGGAGAGGGTACTCGTGCCCGAGAATACATCAACACGACCGGAATCTCGCTTAACACGTTCGGGGCGCACTGTCCGTTTGCCCTCACGTTTCCACTGATCACAATGCCAGTGCTGGGGGGAGCTCTGTGGCGTCTCACTCCAGACATTATCACAACCGCACTGACATTGGACATTGCTACACACATATTGCCAGTATTTTTAGACTGCTCAGTGCTAGGGGACTATTAGTGTTGTTTACTTTCCTAACCGACACACACATCTCGAGATAGATGATCACAAGCTCACCTCTCGAGATATCATCTCCATTACAACCAACCTTTTGGACCAGATGATTCGAAGATAATGAAAGTTAAGAAACTTATCTAAGTCTTGTTTTAATTTAATCATCTTTTATTGTAACAATATCTAATCACGCTCCATATTATGAAGTGACAGAAATGGTGAAGGAGGACTTTTGAGATTTTAAGAACATGGCCAAAGATTTCATCAACATGAACAAGACCACCATCCGTGAAAATGCAAAGTTCCTGCAAATCTGCATGTATTTAGTCCGCAAGGGTAACTCCATTGTCGCCATCAAGTATCTGCAAATCCGCATGTATTCGCTTCACAAGGGTGACCCCATTGTCACCATCAAGTTTTTCATGAATGCGCGAGCAGTGGAAATAAACCCGTTTTAGAGTGGCAGAAAGTCTGCTGACATGATAAACGTCCGTGAGTACCAAACCAGCATACTTAGCCCCAATGGGAATTGCTTCCAGAAAAATCAAAGACCCGCTTGCGATGTGTGACAAACAAATCATACCCACATAATACCATTTCTTCTGCAAGAGTCTAACCACAGAAGGGATCGGTCTTCCTGCAGATTCTGAGTATGAATCGAACTAAAAAAAAATATCACAAAGTGTTTGTAAGCATGTCAGAGAAAGTGATACTGCTACCGCCTGCCCTGCCTTCGTTGAGCGTTTTGGTTAATTTTTGCAGATCTTGGAATATTTTTACAAGTCTCCTTCTTGAATTATTTGTGCTTGTAAATTTTAAATTCCTTTGTGTCTTGTTTGATATGATTTGACATTGAGTTCACACTACCATATCATTCTTAAACTTTAAATGCATATTGCCGCCGTTAGATAAAAGCTTCTTGGATCGAAAAAGATTACTAATGCATGTGTAAACTAGTCCTATACTGTTGAGATACAGATGATTGTACTCTTTTCTTACTTTTCGAATTTATAATCATTTAAAAAAAATAAGGCATCACTGTCTTATTTGGTCATATTATCAAAATGTGTGCATTTGGTCATCAGGTGGTTGTTGACTTGTTAAACATGAGATATGATTATGAAAATATTTCATGTAGCTTCTCAAGTTAACATTCAATCTGATGAATGTTTTATTTGGACATTCAATCAAAAAATGCTCACCTAGCCATCTAGGTGGTTGACAAAGTTATTCTAATTGAAATAAAACTCTTCAAACTATTATGGATTTCTTATGTTCGTCCTTTTGGTCTTTTAGTTTTTAATTAAACGTCTCTTTCTAACATTGCAAGGCCATTTAAGAGACTTGCGACATCGTCATCTGCGTTAGAGGAGAAGCGCCTAGCCATTTCAACAAAGTCATTGGTATGATCGTCCTTCATTGTTTGTCTGATAAATGATTTGAAAAGAGAGGTATGTTGACATTGATTCTGTGTTATCCACACAAAGCTGGTAACAGGGTAATTGTAGTTTTATGGTGCCACTGGAAGGTCATTAAATTAGATATTAGTTGTGAAGCCACACGTTTTAAAATCTTGAGTTTCTGGAGAATTGTAAAGTATGTCTGAGAGTAAGAGATATCTTCATTAGATTGTTTTTTTTTTTAACTGCCTCACACCATTTATAATACTGTAACATGTATTTATTTTGCGCCTTGAAAATACAGCGCATTGGTACAGTAGTCTCCGGATAAAAGCACGCTTCGGTTAAATACACGCTGAAGAGGTCTGACCGATTTTTTACTATGTAATCGGTATACTCTAAACGCACGCTACATCGCCTAAAGGCACGCTTTGAAATTATTAAATCGGAATTGCTTACTGTACCCGGTAGTAAAGTGGACGAAATATCCACGCTTTTATGGCATATGGCAGCCTGAAAACCCTGCTACCATGCTTACACTCATCATACCGGTACACGAAAGGGAAGGGGTGGAGGACAAAGGCTGTACAGTATCATCGTATAGATCTAAACACACAATGCCCTCTACCTGGGCCATGGGATCGGCCATAAGCTTGGAAGGGTAGGGAGGGGAGGGTTGGAGTGGAGCACAGGCAAGGTGATGCAATTTTCGCTGCTTTGTGTCTGTCTGGTCAGATCCATCCATTACTGCTAGTATCCTCTCCCCTCCTCCCTCGCTTTTTGCGTTGCACGGTTGTCTGAAGGTTGCACGTGGTGTATCACTGTCAGGCATCATCTGTGTAAAACAAGTCTAGTCATAGTCAAAATTGGTCATTCACTCATTGCGATTTCATCCGTCAGTAGCGTTGTGCAGTCTTCACTCTCAGAGTCTAGTCTCTTTTTTCATCGACATACTCGATACGATACATAATGTCATAAGACATTAACGTTGGAAACACAGCTTAAGATTCTAGACATTTTGTTCATGAAACTTCAATTGTCAATGTTGTTCCTTCTTACGAATTTCGTTATTTCAATGTTCTTTAATAAAAAACAAAGAATAAAAAAAAAATAAATAAAACAAAAATAAAAGAATCCAAAATGTCGCTGAACTCAAAGGTTTAATAACCTCCCTTTCACGCCAAATGTGTGAATAATCAAGGGAAATAACCCTGTATTTTGCAGTGCTATAAGGGAAGTGACCAAAATTTTTTCATTACTTTTTATTAAGACACGCATCTCCTAAACGCACGCTATTGAAGCCTCCCGAGGACCGTGCGTTTATCCGGAGACCACTGTACTAAGTTGGGCGAACACATTTCTATTGAATATCATTGTTAGTGCACACTGCTGTGGTATGTTACAATGCATTGCTAACTTGTTCTCTTTATTAAAAAAAATTATTCCGTCAAGAACCATTGTCGTATGTCAACTTACAACATTATTGAAGTAAGTCATCTTGAAACATCGCACTTGACGAAAATTTTAAGTAACAAAGTCGTATGTCATGCAGAAGAGAATACAGTTAATGTATTTAAAAATGGATTCGAATTTTTGAATCAGCGTAAAAAATGACGTACGTTTTATTATAATATTTATTTTCACAAGAACTTATAAAAAACGAAAGGGTTTTTTGCCTCTCCTGAAAACCTGGTATTTTGACATACGACAATGATGAATGTCGGCGACGATCTAAGAGTATTAGTGTTTAGCTTCAGCACTTAATATGTTTTTAAAAAAAAAAACGAGCAGCTTAATAAATTTTTCAATAAAAGAAAGCAATTTAAGATTGAAAATTATATTTTATTGTACATTAGCTTAAAAAAAAAGCAACGCTCAAATATCTTTATCCAAGATGTATTTTTTAAAACATTTGAGTACATGATTATTTATCTTGAAATTGATAATTACCTTAAATTAACTTCCCTTAACTTTAAGATGCTTTAAACAATTATTTTCTTTCTTTTTCTTTTTCATATTTCATTCTCATAATTTTCCCCTTGCCTTTTTGTCTTTCTCTTATTCTTTTTCTCCTTTGAAATGTTCTTTAAATAAAATTCAAGCTAAAGTCGCCAGGATGTGATCATCGCAATACAGGCATTGTACTCTTGCATTATCCTAGGAAGAAGATGTGAATGACAGATCTAAATTAATTTTTCAGAAAGAACCAACCTATGATAGACAGGAACAGCTTTTAAAAAGGAGAGGGCTGGTTGAAAAAGTTCTTGGTAGGGTCAACAAAGTACTTTAAGTAGGCCAGTAGCTAACCAACGGGCAAAATTAAAGAACTCCAGAGAAGAAGGTTCTATTATGTACTATCGGTAAATAGAATAGAAATGAAAATACGTGAATATCAAAGGGCTATTAACACAAAAAAATAGACGAGAAAGAATAGGAAAAAAATTGAGACTACCATGAAAGGAAAGGGCACACAGCTAATATAAAGACTAAATGCACAATTTAAGAAATTAAATTTAATACAGAGAGTAACATTGTATATAATAATAAAACAACTAATGCCAAGTTAATATAAAGTCAATTATTCAGGGACCTTGCCTGGTTCTTGTTGACCTTCTCAACTTTGATTCCAGTGGATATAGACAGAATTTGTTACGACACATGGTACAAGTTGAATGTCTGGTTCTGGCAGGATAATTAAAAGGTCCAAGATCCCTTATTCTGCTGGTCAACTAAGGACGGGGCAGAAAGAGAGAATGGAACGGAGTAGTCGCTGTTGCTGCTCAGGCGTGTTACTCTCAACAAAATGCCCAGGCAGGCGGGTGACTGAGCGCTGGTCTGATCGGTCGTACAAACGGGGCTGGCCAACGGTGAAGTCTGGAGAGCCAGTTCGCGCTGTGGGTTGATGGAGCTTTCCTAGCTTGATACCATACTTGCACAAGACAACGATCTCATACTGACGGATCCCAAGATCCTTGTCCTGGATTATGGCTATCCAAGGGATAATCTCAAAGATGAAACAGGTGCTCAGGTTGGAGGTGTACGTTGATCGTCATCTACTCATTGTCTGAGTCTCTGGCGTGCCTTACTTACAGTAACACTCTCAATCTATCGTTGAATAAATTATATTAGCGCTTGTGGTTGATGGCCGAAGAGGGCGGCTCAGGTGTGCATCTAGAGGCAGGTTGGCTCCCCTGCCGAAAGCTAGGCAACATGGTAGCGTGTGTTGTGATGGTCAGCTTTCTAAATGATTCGGCCAATGCCGCTTCTCTCGTTGTAATATGGGGGCTAGCTGCGAAATCATAGATCAATTGACCACTGGCGATTACCTTGGGGATCATATTTGTCGTCCTCAACTTATCGATGCCATAGTGCTTGCAAAACTGGCGGATAATATTTGCTTTGAAGCAGCTATCTGTTCAGCATGGATCCTCACTGTAACTCTTAAGTGAATCATCCAGTTCTAAACTTGACTACGCTGGCCACTGATTGGTCGCGTGTGACCACGGCTACCGTCCACTTGTTAAAGACGTTCCAAATCTAGAGCCACAATCTAGCGGTTGAGTGGCACTTAGATAATACATGAGCTGGAAGATGACATTCATGGGCATTGTTTCCCTTGCGGTCAGGCATAACTGGCACGCCTCTCTGATCTCTTCAAGTTCAAGAATGTGGGACCAGTAGGAAGGACTAGAGCGACAATAGAGGCTCTCGTAGGTGCGTTCCGAACTCCCCCCCCCCCCCCCCCACTCCCCCAAATTCCCCGGTGACGGCAGCGATTATTCGTAAACTTAAGACCTGTGAGTCTCAGTATTTGTGATACCATTAGTTTTACCGACTCATTGCCTCTGTGGTTCTTGATTCTTTTTTGCAAGACTCTCTGCTCCATCTTCAAGTTTAGGATTTGACGCACATGTATACGGTCTTGTTGAGCTAGGCCAAGTCTTTCAACTTCCTTAGTAGAAAGTGTCCCTGCCTCGATGCACTGGAGAATTCTCGTCAGGTCTTCATCGGCTTTCTGATGTTTCCTTGCTTGGTGATGTTTATACATTTAGATATCTAGCTTCTGGCTGTGGTAACAAGGGTGCTTCAGGATGTGCACGAACTGGAATAGAAAATTAGAGACCTGTGGGGTAGATTTGTGGTTTTGGGTTGGGTGCCAAAATACACAGAGAAAGAGGTATCTGCGCACATTCATCTTTGACAGGGCATCTGCATTCAGGTTGTAGCCGTCTGGCTTGTAGTGGACTGAAATCGAAAAGTCAGCCATCTACCTTTGCTCCACAGCACCAAATTTTGCTATCTCAGGGTGTGCCAGAGGATTGTTATCTCTGAAGGCAACAAATCTATGTACCAGCAGGTATCCTCTGATTTTTACTGTTACTACTCATTTCAGTGCAAAGAGCTGTAGCTTCATTGAGCTATAGCAAGCTGCAACTTTCGATGGCCTAACCGAGCGGCTAGTGTAGGCGGTAACTTTTAGCCCGCTGTCTTGTCTTTGGGTTAGCATAGCACCCACGCATTCGTAGCAAACATCTACCTCCAGTTTAAATTCCTTGTAGTAGTCCGCGCAACCAAGGGCAGTTTTTGATGTTAGGGCCACTTTCTGAATCCAGAAAGCTTGCTGGCACTCAGGTGTCCTCAGATCATTTAACTGCTCAGCGCGCCTTGGGGATAATGCTGGTGGACGTTTCTGAAAAGTCTATGGAAAGGTCTTTGTGGAGTCTTTTTAATAGAAGCGCTTACAGAAGTCCGTTAGCCTAATTAACACTCTCACGTTTCTTAATGTTAAAGATGTGAGGAATTGAACTACACGCTGCAATTATGTCAGGATCAGTCCACATACCATGCCGGGCGATGCAATGTCCGAGGAACAAAACTTCCTCCGACAGCAACTGGCACTTTCTACCCTTAAGTTTCATTCCCAGTTCTTGGAGCCGGAGAAAATTTCTCAAAAGACTCGGACTGAGAGTACACCGGTATATCATCCAAAGAAATTACTTGTACTTGAATCTGAAAGGCTTTTGACATTGCCGACTGCATGAGGCGCTAAAATGTGACGGGGGCGTTACCACAGACCAAACGGCATGTGGTTTCATTCATAGAGGCCGAACCGACAGGTGAAGGCAGTTTGGTGTCCCTCTCCCTCTTCCATGGCCACCCGATGATTCCCGTTTGTTAGATCGTGTTGAAAAGTGGTAAGCCCCACCCAACGTATCAAGGTACTCTTCAAAGCATGATAGTGGAAATAAGCCTCAGCGAGTCCTCTAGTCGAGCTTTCTCTTATCGCACGAAAGGCCCAAGTTGGAATCTTTTTTTTCCGCACCAACTCGATTGTTGTACTGTAGCTACGGCACAGGTGTTTTAGCTGACGCTCTTGGTTTGGGCCATGTAGATAGACTGGTGGCGAACAGACCGATATCAAATTTCACCCATCCCACATGAGTGCATGCAAACGGCTGAAAATTTTCACTTTTTTACTTGAGATAAAACTGTCTAAAAAAAGCGCAGTATATTTACAAAGGGCGATAGAAATTCTGGAAAGAGAAGAAGAAGAAATGAAGAATAAGTGAGATATTTTGATATTAAAAAGATAAACTAACATGAGAGAAAATCATTAGGAAAGAGCAAATGAGGGAGAGAAGGGGGGAGATAGCAAGGAGGGGAAAGAGACAGGAAATAGAAAAGCATAGGCAAGTGGCGAGAGAGAGAGAGAGAGAGAGAGAGAGAGAGAGAGAGAGAGAGAGAGAGAGAGAGAGAGAGAGAGAGAGAAGGGAGAGAGCAAAGAATGTAGGAGAGAGGAAATGAAATGTGGGTTTGTAAACTGATATAGAGAGGGGAGATATTGAATCAATACGTGAGATATTTTAGCAGGAAAAGGGAAATAGTAAGAGAGAAGAAAAGGGAATTAATTCATAAGACAGCAAGTGAGAAAGGAGACAAATAGCAGTAGGTAAGGAGAAGAGACGAAAAGTAAAGGAGTAACGAGTAATGCCGAAATGGAAAGAAAGAGAGTGGAGAGGGGGAATGATGCGGAATAAGTGAGATTGAGAGGAATGGAGAAAGGTTGACAAAAAATCGTAAAGAGAGGAAAATGGAGAACAGAATATTACAGTGTATAGAGAAATTGACAATGAAGGAGAGAGGGAAAAAAGGAGAAGAGGCTGGGGCTGCCGAGAGAGATTAAGGCGATCGATTGCGCTATTAGTATTATTTGAAGTACCGGTATGAACAAAAAAGTACAGATATTTGTTTCTCATAACTTTGAGGGGAAAAAATTCCGCTCACTTATAAATTTTCATTTTTAGACATTACTTTTCACCAAATTTTTCATGCATGTGTGCATTTTGAAAGATGTTCCAGTGACATAATTTATTTTCACAAGAAGTTAGAGGCCTGTAGCTGAGTGGCCATATAAATAACTCGTTGAGAGGTTACAAAAACTGTGTGCGATAGGTCATTTCAGAATAAAATAAAAGAGAAGTCACTTTTAATCTCTCTAACTTTATTTTAATACATGTATCTCGAACAAAACTAAAAAAAAAATATCTGGGTATTTGTAACATGTAAAATGTTAACGTTTCTGAGAACTTGCTATAAGAGACATAATTATGGTCCGATCTAAAATAATTATACATAGATCTATAATTGTATAAAAGCATTAACCTTAAAAAAAGAAAAAGAAAGAAAGAAAAACATTAGAATCAGATGGATATTGTAAAGCATGCAAGAAGTAAATGATTCGAGTAAACTTGCTACTACATTATAGGATGAATAAATATAGTTAAAGAAATCAAAATGTACCGTACAAAAGAGAAACTGAAAAGCATTAATAGTACAGCACTAAAAAGTTTGCATAACGAAATTATACTGAACATCAAGTGATATAAAAATGTGCGATCGAGCCACCAAGAAAGCGAAAAAGACTCAAACACATTTTTTACAACTGGGTTGATCAATCACTTCAAATAATCCATGGATCGTTTTATATCAAGCTCCTTGCAAATTTTACAGACACAGTATCCATAGGTCACTTCACATGGATCTCACCTAATTCGGGTTCAACCGACAGTCACTTTAAAGTGGCACGTAGTCATGTTTACACTTCTGAAAGAGAAGGTAATATTTATATGTCATTTTCTGACTGCCAATAGTCATGCATTTCTGATGTCAGGACTAGAGTCACGGTGGGCTTCTATCAACTTTCTCATGAAGTAATAAGATGGGGACTTCGCAATATCCTTTTCAACTTTTATAGGTCACTTCACAAGGATCTCATCTAGTGCGGGTTCCACCTA